>MU122332.1:48432-59546 GCA_014904905.1 Wilcoxina mikolae CBS 423.85 | reverse complement strand
CAAGAATGGGGTGAGTGGTGGATGCGACACCCAGCAAAGGGAAAGAACTACGTTGGAACTTTCGGTACTAACCCAGACCAGATCTTTACCAGCGGTAACCGCCAGTTTATCTCAACTGTCACACAATTACGAACAGGCCATGGTTACTTCCGCAGTTACCTATACAAAATTCCAACAAACTCTGTTGACTCCCCGTACTGTCCAGGTCGCTATGGAGGTCCCCAGTCACCAGAACATCTCCTTTTGAAATGCCCCTTATATCAACGCGACAGACAAAGAATGCGGAAAGAAATTGGAGTGGTTCACCCTCGATATCTCTGGAAGCATCTTCTATATACCGATAAAGCAATGAAACCTTTGAAACATTTTCCGAACGACACACATATAGCAACACGAAGGTGGTACCTGGGTCAATTCCTCGATGATGAATATCTTGGGCAGGGTAACAATTGGATTGTGGGTCAGCGAACTATCAACGATGATGTGGAAGAACATCAGAGCGAGGGTGGAGAAGATGATGAGGGGCAGGAGGAAGAATCGGAAGGGGAAGGTGTGGGCGGATAGTATGAACGAAGAAGTAAGGGGAAGGGTGGAGGAGGGTAAACTCCAGGGCGAGAGCCCACATGATATGCAGGATCAGATCGAACGAAACTGACAAATTTCTCACTATTGTACGAAGTGTGTTACAGACCACTATGATTGTCTTTGAATATTTCTTTGTAACTAGAGCAGGGGTGACTGGAGGCTGCGGAGCGGTACTACCTAGCCAGGGGTTTTTCGTTTTTTCCTTTGTTCAGTTTCATTTGTTATGCTTGTTCATGGTTATTTGTTTGTACTTCACCGGCCATAGCCTGCGGGCTGCATGCTGTATGATGAATAAATAAATAAATAAATAAATTCGTGACCGGCCTGATGGCCACACCACCGAGATGTCCTTGAAACACGTTGGACGAAATCAGTCGTATACGTAAGAACGATCAATGGCAACATATTGAGCAGCTCGAAGTACTAGTGAAGCTTTCATCGAAGATACACTTATACGTGCCGATTCATTGGTTCTACGATTGTTACCCCTGAATGCTTGGGTTCATTGACGATCGAGTCTGGTGAGAAGTCACCGATGATAATTGTGTTCGATGAAGTGTACTTCATGATTACCTTCCTCCGATCTGAGCGGAAGCTCCGAAGCGTACTTGACGATTACGTTCCTACGATCTGAGCGGAAGCTCCGAAGCGCACCTACGAGCGTCAGCATTGTACAGACAAAGTACACTTACGGAAAATGATTCCACGAGCACAGAAGTGCACTTACGGTGAAAGATAACCGACGGGCGGAGTTCAAGACCCTGATAGTGGAGCTGCAATCGCAGATCATGAAGCAGCACAGAGTGGGAAGTGTTACCCCAGAATTTTCTAAAGTGACAAGCAGGTCAAAGCCGATAGTTTATTATGCGATTCTACGAGACGGATAAACAAGTACGAAACGCGAACAAAATCACATATCAAGTCATCGTATCCCCTAGCGGCAATGGATGCACATCAATATCGTCGTATTCCCAAGCAGGAATGGACGCATCCTCTCCTCCATATCCCTGATCAGGATTGGGCAAATGGTTATCCTTTTGTATACAGGAGAATATGATCACCTTGGGTTGACGAACTGGAGGTGCTGGTCGTGCCTATGGCATACGACCTGCTGAGGTCGACTGGACATCCGGTCGACTTCTAGCCATGCGGACCCCTAGCGGAGAAAACAGGTTAAACGCTGCGGACTCAAATGAGTCCATGGCACCACCGGCGGCCACCTAGGTGACATTGGAGGGCGGAATTCCAGACATACATCTGCTTGGAACGGCCGCATTCGAGAGTCTCATAGCTAGCCACGAGATTCTCGAGGCATTCGTCAGACGACTTGGTGATTGCACAGGGTTGATTGGCGCTCCATGGAAGGTACCACACATGTGGGAGAAGCCCCTGGAGCTGGATGCGTGAGCAGGAGCAGTGGCGGTAGTTGCGGCAGAAGAGTTACACATTGAGGAGCTTGAATGACTGCTCCCGGCTTGCCGAATTACGAAGGGAGTACCGGATGTTGGGGGGTTTCCCATCGAGGATAACTCGCTACGACAAGGGCTCCTAGATTCCAACCTTCACTTCCATCTTAAGATTACGAGCACAAAGCTAACAGGTATAGATGGAGCTGTACCTGAAATGGTACCTACAGACGACGGCGGCCATATTCCCGCCAAATATCAAGAATTCGTGGAGGTCTTTAGCAAGGCCAAGGCAGAGACACTGCCACCGCACCGGTCAATTGACCATGTGATCCACCTGGAACCCGGGCACAAGCTGCCATATGGATGTATCTATTACCTGTCGGAGGTTGAGTCAAGAACTCTAAAGGCCTACATCGAGACAAACCTGGCCAATGGTGTCATCCAGCGGTCATCATCAGTGGCGGCAGTGCCAATATTTTGCAAAGAAGAAGGACAGTGGCTTGAAAATGTTAAGTTGACTACCAAGCTCTCAACGCGAGCACAATCAAGAATCGTAACGGCTGCTAGGCGAATGGCACATATTGAGCCATGGGAGAGCCAAGGAGTGCAGATTTTTCCAGTGCAGAGTGCAACTTGCCGATATGGCGATACAAGGTTACGTTTGAGTCTATCCTTTCTTTAAGAAACACTTACTTAATAAAAGATTCTTTGAGACTTGCAATTGAATGCAGATATAGCAGCACGAAAGCTCCAATGGCAATCGAAACCATCCTTTAACGAGAAAATCGATGGGAATCGATGAGAATCGACACTGCATCTAGTCGTCAACAGAGCACCGACCTGAAAAAGAGGGCAATGAATGTTCCAGAATCCGAGAAACTGCTACGACGACGAAATCCGCACCAGAAGTGCTGGAACGATAACCCATCATTCTGCAGACGTCAAGTGCACTTGGCACCCTAGGTGCACTTGGCTCGTAAGTGCACTTGGCCTCGTAAGTGCACTTGGCTCGCATGCGCACTTAGCCTCGCATAAGACTTCAGCACCGAGCACCTAGATGGCACAAAGACTCTGCCGATGGCCCGTTGAAACAGCCCGATTATGAGATCGGCTATGAAAAGCGTGTCGGACGGCTCTTGGTGACCCTGAAAGTTGAACCCTACAAAGACCTCCTACCGGCGATTGAGAAGGCCCAGGCTACTGACCCATTGGCGGTCGACGTCTTGGGTAAGCTAGTCGATAACCCAATGGATACAGCCGAAGCCAAAGACGAGAACCAATGGAGTGTCGTCGCTAGAGCTCTGACCTACGAGGGGAGAATATATATCCCTGTGGAAGATGCTTTCCGCGGTAAAATGATAAGTCTCCTTTATGACAACCCTGAGTCCGGTCACTTTGGAGCTCTTAGAACTGCTGAGTTAGTCTCTAGGGATGTCTATTGGCCTATGATGGATGGCTGCGTACATAAGGAAGTTTATCAGCTACTGCTAATCAATGGCTACGCTACGGGTCTTAATCACCGAATAGGAAGTACCACCGAATGCACCGAATGCACAACCGGCTGCAATCCTTAATGGACGTATGAGAAGGCTACCGTGTTGGAGCTTCAGAGCCGAGAGAACGAGCGCACCGAATTACATGGTAACTATGACGTTGTACGGAATGCTTACAAATTAGATATATCAACGAACGAATATGCTCTGCAATTGCCCTTTATCTCCGAGAGCACCAAACGAAGCCATGACGATCATCGATTGACGTCACTGCAGATAGTGGTGACTAACAATATCAAGCTAGATTTTAGGGTGTGACCCCTACGGCTAGGCTCGGAAGGACATGGCGTGTGCAAACTTACTACTTTCGTGGATTCGGAAGTCGATGGCATGGAGAATGGAAGCCTTGATGCACCTGAAGTATACTCGGTTACTTTGTGAGTACAACCATATGGCACACTTACGAGTTAGATACTGCAACTCGAACGAGCATGACGAATACATGTCCATATATGACTGCAATCGAGGGCCGAATGAGGCCGGTACAAGTCAACCAATCACCACTGGATCCTAAGCAGAATAACACTGGGAAGTCGAAGCCCGATTACCGATATACAAGTCGACTTGGAGCCAATCGATGAGACGCATGATCATGCTATCACCGATGAGGTCTGCCGTGTGCTTGGATATACAAAAGCACAGAGACATGGAATTGGAGAAATCATACGAATCTGAGAAGCTTTCAAGAGCAGCAGCTATAACCAAGACAAGTACATCATCCAATTATGCTAGTTGACTGCTGCAGCGATGCGATACCGGCCGTGATAGCCTTACCCCTCATTGACTTTCACGAACGTGTTCAACGAAAGAAATCGTATATGATCGATCGATCAATTAGTTTGAAGTCGAGTCCGGCATATCGCGTACCAACTACGATATATCGATGCTGAATGATGCACACAAGTGTCCTCCAACTTACAACGTATTCAAAGCGCTGGTGGACACCACAACTCAAAATCTCCCGAACAAATATGAACCGAGCTCAGAAGCAATGGAAGAAAACTCGCCTTGAGGGCGATCATATCAAGTTCAAGGCTGTTCGGAACAAATACTTCCGGGATATTCATACCTCCAAAACATCAATGTGGATTGACTTTTTAGCAAATGCACAAGGCACTGAAATATTTACTGCCCTCCGTTACACCTAACCAAGGAAAACTCAGAGAACACCACCCCTGTCATTCTCCAACACAACAGCGGTTACTTTTGAAGAAAAGACTGCCCTTTTCCAATCCACAATGTTCCCTCCCCCTCCAGTAGCACCTCCCCTGACTGATGTCAGTAATCCACAAACACTACCTTGGGTCACATTTACCCCAACCGAAATCAAAGAAGCAATTTATACCACTGCACCATGCAAAGCCCCAGGACCTGATGGACTTCCCTTTCACTGTCTCCGAAATGCCTACTTAGCAGCCAGCGAACAATTCAACAGTCTGTTTGCATTACTCGGAACCACAGAATACCACCTCACCTGCTGGCGACAAGCAACGACTGTGATTATTCCCAAACCAGGAAAACCTGATTATTCAATACCGAAGACCTACTGACCTGTTGCTCTTCTCAATTGCCTTGGAAAGATACTCGAAAGGCTGATGGCAAACCGACCAGCATATCTCGCTGAAAAATACAACCTACTACACAAAGACCAAATAGGGGGACGAAGACAACGTTCTGCTATTGATGCTGCCCTCTCACTTACACATGAAATTGAACAAGGAAAGCAAGCAAAAGAAATTACCACTGCTCTCTTTATGGATGTAAGCGGCGCATTTGACAATATATCCAAAGATCGCCTCCTACAAACCCTACGACAAATGGGCTACCCAGTACCAATTCTATTGTAGGTGGAACACTTCTTATCCAACCGTACAACAGCACTGGCATTCGATGGAAGAAAAGAAGACCTCAGTCCTGTCCGAACAGGAATCCCCCAAGGATCACCCACATCACCAATTCTTTTCCTCCTGTATCTCAGTCCTCACTTCTACGAACTTACAACTTACTACCCTTGCTTCTGGACTCCAAGCTACATTGACGATGTTGCGATTGTAGTTCGAAGTAAATCAGAAGCCTGTAATACACGTTGCCTGGAAGCAGCTGCTCTACCAAACCAGACCAGATCTTCACCAGTGGTAACCACCAGTTTACCTCAACTGTCACACAATTACGAACAGGCCATGGTTACTTCCGCAGTTACCTATACAAAATACCAACAAACTCTGTTGACTTCCCGCACTGTCCATGTCGCTACGGAGGTCCCCAGTCACCAGAACATCTTCTTTTGAGGTGCCCCTGATATCAACGCGAAAGACAAAGAATGTGGAAAGAAATTGGAGTGGTTCACCCTCGATATCTCTGGAAGCATCTTCTATATACCGACAAAGCAATGAAACCTTTGAAACATTTTCTGAACGATACACATATAGCAACAGGAAAGTAGTACCTGGGTCAATTCCGCGATGATGAATACCATGGACAGGGTAACAATCGGATTGTGGGTCAGGGAACTGTCAACGATGATGTGGAAGAACATCAGATTTATTTATTTATTTATTCATCATACAGCATGCAGCCCGCAAAACGGACAACGGCAATTGATTCAGCGGCCTTCAAAGCCCTTAGAACGAACCATCCACACCTTCCTACAAGCCCCAGCCTACCTGGGCCAAAATTTCTCGAAGGCAAAAACAGGATTTCGATTCTGATCGTTTCTCCACGAGTTTTAATCCGTTTCGAACGCCCTTGATATCACTGTTTCGTTACACCTCCAGGTCTACTCTGCCGAAGTTGCAGCACAATCGGACAAGAATTGAGTTGGCGACGACCGTTTTTCTATTTTCGAATTTTCGCACTTTTTACCCACCCTCCTTACCATATCTATTGGCCACCGGGGCCCAGCAGACCTACCAGGGTGTAGACGACGACGTCCGGCTACTTTTCCGCCATTGACCCCCAGAGTCTTTGGGTGAATCCTCCAGAGTTAAGATGCACTTCCTTTCTTGCAGTGGTTTTACAGCCCCATTATTGGGTATCTCTGTATCTGCTGTGAGGAAGCAAAGGTGCTAGTACAAGACTCCAACACCTTACTAGGACAAAAGCGGTGAAACTCTAACCCCCTCTGGGTACAGGTGGTACCGAGGTCACATATAACAACACTCACACGTCGGCTTTTTACCTATTTCAAAATACTTAGAAAATTACAACTGTAACATATTTAGAATACAGTGAACCCTGACAAGACGTTCATGTCAGACCCTATGCCACCCCCGCCCCCACCTGGTGCTTCCAGTACATACGGAATGCATCTTTACACAAATCCCAGTTCAGATCCACTCTCCGCAATGGACGCCCCCGCTGTATCAAGTACAGTCCACACGGGCTACATATCTAAATGAGGACGTAAGGGCAAATACGGCAGCTCACGCAGACTGTAGTCAAGCTCATCATACCCACAACTCAATATTACTCGTGCACGTTCGAGTACTCGCAAGGCTATTAGTACAGCTCATAACCGAGCATCCTCTGGACCACCCCAACCATCATCCCCACCTCAACAACCAACCAATCCGGACAATATCGGAATCCCTGGAGATGCAGATCTGAATCTTGGAGATACCCCAGAGAATGATGAGATTGAAGACCAAAGCTCTGCAGATGATGATGATTCGGACGATGAAGATTATCAAGACCCCATTACCAACCTATTGGATCCAAACGATGAAGACAAAGACCGAATTCATAAGGTATTCAAAGCCATCCTTGAACCACTTCACAAGGATATTCTTAAAATCAACAAACGTCTTACCACCCAAAACCGAAAATTGGCAACACGCTTGGCCTCAATTGAAACCAAACATGAAATTGCCCTCCAGACTATCGCCACTCTTGGACAAAGAGTCGAATATCTTGTTCTAATTCAAGCCTCACAGAAGGATGCACCGCCAGCACCCCCAGACCTACTAACACCAGCAGTCTCAGAAGGGACTTCCCCTAAGCCCATATTATGGTCAGCAATTGCATCCGCATGCGCAAACAAAGACCCCCCGAAAGACAAGAAACGGACGCTCCCTTAATCCCCATCCCCTTTCCAAAAAACAACGCACACTGGTAATTGCCTGACCTAGTGATCAACCAGTCACTGCCGACCTTACCCAACTAAAACTCGGAATCAATGCCACCCTCCGCAGATACCAGGCCAATCCCTTGGCCAATATTGGCCATATTTCTGCAAACTACAAAAACAACCTGGTCCTCCTCACTGCTGATGCGTGCCCTGTTGAATTGGTACTAGCTCACAAAGCTGCTATTGAGGAAACAGTTCGTTCAGTTGATACAAATGCCCAGAGTCTCAAAAAATAGGAAACCTGGATCCGAATGATGTTTCATTCCATCGACATTAATATGTTTCCCGAGTGTGAAACAGGATTGAAATTGTTGAAAGAAGATATTGAGATGAACAACATTCATATCAAGCTCACAATCCTACCATTATCCCTGACAAAGCCAGAGACCCGACTACATAAAAAAGCAACCACAATGGTCATTGTAGTCCGTACTGAACATGAAGCAAAGCTTATACAAAACCACGGAGTTCAAGTAGACGGAAATATATGCAAGGCTGAACGATATGTGGCATCCCGACCAACCGATCAATGCACTAATTGTCAACAATTTGGCCACTCCCACCTTCGCTGCAAACAACCTGCCATATGTAATATATGTGCCGAACCTCACACTACCACTTCCCACTCATGCGGATCATGTCCCAGCAAAGGAAAACAGTGCGACCATGATATTGTCAAATGTTTCAACTGCAAGTGAAATCACCAGGCCAATGATTCAAAATGCCCAACAATCACCGCCCTCCGTGCCGAAGTACAAGCCAAGTTTATGAAAGACCACCCCGCTCCTATCCATGCCTAAATGTAAGAACGTACATCTGTGTACGGCCTCGTATAAGAGTATTAGGGTAGATATGGTTGCAAACGAGGATTCGAGAATGAGGTAGATTCAATAAGTAAGGTTATCGATGGCGTGCAAGAGCACTCGCACGAGCTGACTATATACTGGGCGGCTGCGCGGTTACCCTGCCATAGGCGGCCATTACACTAAACAATTTCTTATTCATCAACAAAAATTCGAATAATACAACATAATTAGTGTTGGCAACGAACCGCCCGGGATTCGTACAATTGACGAACCGGTTCGGTTTGAGCGAAGCGGATCCTTGCCAAGCCATTCGCCTCAAACCCCACCATTTCGGCCCACAATTTCGAACAAAAATTAGTACGCGCGTTCTTATCCGAATTCCACGAATTTGGACGCAAATTGTAGCTGGGATCGAGCTCTTGTGAACGCGCTAACAATCGAGGCAATCGGACAAGAACTCGCTTACTTATTATCGTTCGCAATTCAATGGTTCGCGAATTGGTTTGTAACAAACTGGCTAAATCTGCCAAATCCCGGATCGAACCCGAACCGAATCCCTGCTTGGTTCGATCTGTCTCGAACCGATCCGGTTCGTTGCCAACACTAAACATAATTGCAACCGTTCCTCCTTGGGTATCAATACACTTCTTGACTTTGCAGTTGAAACGGCCGACCTTCTTTTACTCCAAGAACCTGGATTCAACCCAGACAATACATTCATTACAACCCACCCAGGATTTGAGCTACTGATACCACCTAAAAACTTTAGAAAAAACGATAGAACAATTGCCTATGTGGCCAAGAACAACCCCTATATCAAATGCTCCCCACGTACCGATATCAGCCAGGATCCAGATATTCAAGTCCTTGAAATATCAACTCCCTCAATTGCAGCGATCACAGTCTTCAATATTTATAATGAACATGAAGGATCCTCTAACCTCTAAACCATCCCAAGAAGCTTCACCAATATCCCATTGCCTGAACGATGCATTATTGCTGGTAATATGAATGACCATCATACCTGGTAGAATTCGCAAATCAAAACACCCAAACACGCAGACGAAATTGTTCAGATTATGGAAACTAACAACTTTTCCCTCCTCAATGAACCGGACACCCCAACATACTATTACCGAACTGGATAGAGAACCTCTATTCTCGACCTTGCCTTTACATCACAAGCTATCCATGACTCAGTTTTATATTGGGCAGTGGATGACAATACTTCAACTGGCTCAGACCATGCAACAATTCAATTCGATATTGTGGCAGAATCCGAACTAGTCACCACCGACTCCAACATGATAAGATACAACTGGAATAAAACAGATTGGGACATATTCTCCAAAACTCTCAATACACTATCCCATGCCTCACGAATGGTCTGGCAATATCCACACGAACAGCCAACCGAATCAAACCTTGATAAATCTGCCGAACTGCTACGAGACATGAATCTTGATGCAGTAAAGGCATCCACCCCTGTCCTCCAACTTACAACGCATTCGAAGCACTGTTGGACACCCCAACTCAGAATCTCCCGAACAAATATGAACCGAGCTCAGAAGCAATGGAAGAAAACTCGTCTTGATAGCGATCATATCAAGTTGAAAGCTGTTCAGAACCAATACTTCTGGGATATTCGCACCTCCAAAACATCAATGTGGATTGACTTTTTAGCAAATGCACAAGGCACTGAAATATGTACTGCCCTCCGTTATACCAAACCAAGGAAAACCCAAAGAACACTACCCCTGTCATTCTCCAACACAACAGCGATTACTTTTGAAGACAAGGCTGCCCTTTTCCGATGTACAATGTTTCTTCCCCCAACAGTCGCACCTCCCCCGACTGATGTCACCAATCAACAAACTCTGCCATTGGTCACATTTACTCCCACCGAAATCAAAGAAGCAATTTTTACCTCTGCACTACGCAAAGCCCCCGGACCTGATGGACTTCCCTTTCACTATCTCCGAAATGCTTACTTAGCAGCCACCGAACAGTTCAACAGTCTGTTTGCAATACTCGGAACCACAGAATACCACCCCACCTGCTGGCGACAAGCAATGACTGTGATCATTCCCAAATCAGAAAAACCTAATTATTCAATACCTAAGGCCTACCGACCTGTTGCTCTTCTCAATTGCCTTGGGAAGATCCTTGAAAAGTTGATGGCAAACTGACTTGCATATATGGCTGAAAAATACAACCTACTGCACAAAGATCAAATAGGGGGACGAAGACAACGTTCTGCTATTGAAGCCGCCATGGCACTTACACATGAAATTGAACAAGGAAAGCAAGCAAAAGAAATCACCACTGCCCTCTTTATGGATGTAAGCGGCACATTTAACAATATATCCAAAGACCACCTCCTCCAAACCCTACGACAACTGGGCTACCCAATACCAATTCTATTGTGCGTAGAACACTTCTTATCCAACCGTACAACAGCACTGGCATTCGATGGAAGAAAGGAAGTCCTCAGTCCTGTCCGAACAGGGATCCCTCAATGATCACCCGCATCACCAATTCTTTTCCTCCTGTATCTCAGTCCTCTCTTCTACGAACTGACAACCCAATACCCCTGCTTCCGGACTCCAAGCTACATTGACGATGTTGCCATTGT
>MU122332.1:2325-35688 GCA_014904905.1 Wilcoxina mikolae CBS 423.85 | reverse complement strand
AGCCAAGTACGCTCACAAGCCAAGTGCGCTCACAAGCCAAGTGCGCTCACAAGCCAAGTGCACTCACAAGCCAAGTGCGCTCACAAGCCAAGTGCGCTCACAAGCCAAGTGCGCTCACAAGCCAAGTGCGCCTGAGAGCCAAGTACACTTACAAGACCAAGTGCACTAACAAGCCAAGTGCACCTGGCACCGCCATTACACTGAGTCTCGGCTGGCTGGACGGGATCGAGCCGGGCTGGCTCTCCACTGGACCCAATGAACCCATTACGACATATGGTCACAGTTGGCCACAACAGCAGAGTGTTCGTTTAAAATAGGAGACTGACAGAGCGAGAGAAGAAACTGTGAAACTGCGATCGGAGGGCGATATGCAACGCGATGTGTGTTATTAATGCCTGGCCCAGAGTAAGCCGCCACTGGGGTGTCTCTGACAGCTCTGACAGAGCGCGTCCACTCTGACGGAGCGCGTCCACTCTGACGGAGCGCGTCCACTCTGACGGAGCGCGTCCACTCTGACGGAGCGCGTCCACTCTGACGGAGCGCGTCCACTCTGACGGAGCGCGTCCACTCTGACGGAGCGCGTCCACTCTGACGGAGCGCGTCCACTCTGACGGAGCGCGTCCACTCTGACGGAATGCGTCCACTCTGACTGAGCGCGTCCACTCTGACAGAGCCATTCCGTCCAGACGGTAAAAAGATTTGCTGATGCAGTGTTGCCACAGAGCACCACCTACCATGCAATGGCTCTGGCCAGACAAAGTATATGGTATATTGAGTGTCCCGAAGGGCTGTACAGAGTGATATGCGACCGTGTGAATACTCAGTATCAGGAGTTATTTTTGCAGTGCCTTATATCGTATCATTGCGGACTTACATGTCACCCTGCCTACCGACAATCCCGGCACTCCAGACATACCACCGACATCCGGACGTGACTAATCTGCCAGTGCGCAAGGATTTATTCCCGATGTATCTGCTATACCAAATATCAATCTTGTGATAATAATGTGTTGAAATGTTCTACACAAATCATGACGGAACATAAATGTATCTTGAAATATCATTTTCGTGCATCTTGTACCGAGTAGTAGTTATAATAACCAATATTTTATCAACCAGTATACATCTTTGGAGATATACAACATAATATACTATATACTGTCAGCCCACCGAATCAGCTTGTCATGGTTTGAACTGTTGTCAGAGTTGTTGTCAGAGTTTTTGTCAGAGTTGTTATAGTTGTCAGAGTTGTCAGTGTTGAGTCACTGCCTACCGCACCATCATGTCAGAGTAAGCCCATGTCAGAGTTTTCAGCCAGTCTGAGAGTCATACCATCATATTGGAGTGAGCCCATATCAGAGTTATCAGCAACTGTCAGAGTTACCACTGTCCATCATATCTGGATCGGTATCAGTCACTTCCAAATACCATCTCATTGTGTCATGCCAATGGCTATAGTGAGATTGTCTTGGGAGTTGTGGTAAGAGTTATTGCATTGGAGAGATATTTAAATTTAAAGACATCGGAAAACAATCGATGCACCTAGGTGTATTAGTCACGCCCTGATGTGGGTTGTGTGCCTTGCGCGCCTGAAACGTTGGTAGGCTGAGTAATATGTAAGTCCGGGACAATGCAATGTGAGTTACTGCAAAAACAACTCTTGGCACTAGGTATTCACACGGTCGCATATTACTCTGCACAATGCCTTGGGACGCTTAATATACTGTGTTTGTCTGGCCGTTCCAATTGCATGGTGACCAGCAAGCAGTGAGCCAGCCAACCTGTGAGCCAGCCAGCCCAGCTCGATTATCTCCTGACAGCAGAGAGCCAACCCGGCTCAATCGCGTCCAGCCAGCCGAGAGCCAGCCCAGCTTAATCATCTCCAGCCAGCCATGAGCCAGCCAAGCAAAATCATCTCCCGTCAGGGGAGAGCCAGCCCGGCTCGATCCCATCCTGCCAGCCGAGACCCAGTGTAGTAGCGGTGCCAGGTGCACTTGGCTTGTAAGTACACTTGGCCTCGTAAGTGTACTTGGCCTCATAAGTGTACTTGGCAGCCGAGGCCGGGTATGCCCCCTTCATATATAGTCTGACCCTTGTCCACCCCCTGACTTTCAACTTTATTTGCACTCTAAGTTCTAACTTTGAAGTTCTAAGTTCAAAGTTCAACACTATGATACTTCTCTCTCACTCTTACACAGTCACTCTCTTTATTCACAATACTAACAGATGTACAGACAATTTTATCCGAGGTAACCAGCCAGTCCTTATCGATCACGTTCAGCCAGCCCAGAGCCAGCCCAGCTCGATCATCTCCAGCCAGCCGTGAGCCAGCCAAGCTCAATCATCTGCCGCCAACAGAGACCCAGCCCGGCTCGATCCCATCCAGTCAGCCGTGAGCCAGCCAAGCTCAATCATCTCCCACCAGTGGAGAGCCGGCCCAGCTCGATCCCATTCAGCCAGTCCAGAGTGAGAGCCAGCCAAGCTCAATCATCTCCCACTAGTGGAGAGCCAGCCCGGCTCGATCGCATTCAGCCAGCCCAGAGCCAGCACGGCTCGATCGCGTCTGACCAGCCATCAGCCAGCCCGGCTGGATCACGTACAGCCAGCGGTGAGCCAGCATGGCTCGATCGCGTCCAGCCAGCAGTGAGCCACCATGGCTCGATCAACTCCAGCCAGCCGACAGCCAGCACGGGTCGATCGCGTTCAGCCATTGGTGAGCCAGCACGGCTCAATCGTGTCCAGTCAGTTGAGAGCCAGCCCAGCTCGACCTCAAAATGAACCTCCAAGCGAAATGGTAATGTTTCCATTCAGATCTGCTCGCCGCGTACAGCCAGCTGAAAGCCTGTACTGCTGGATCACATTCAGCCAGCCCAGAGCCAGGACGGCTCGATCATGTTCAGCCAGCTCCGAGCCAGCACAGCTCAATTGTGTCCAGCCAGCTGAGTGCCAGCCCGGCTCAATCGCGTCCAGCCAGCGGTGAGCCAGCATGGCTCGATCACGTCCAGCCAGGGGTGAGCCAGCATGGCTCGATCACGTCCAGCCAGGGGTGAGCCAGCATGGCTCGATCACGTCCAGCCAGTGGTGAGCCAGCATGGCTTGATCAGGTCCAGCCACCCGACAGCCAGCCCGGCTCAATCGCGTCCAGTCAATGGTGAGCCACCACGGCTCAATCACGTCCAGCCAGCCGACAGCCAGCACGGCTCGATCACATCCAGCCAGCCAAGAACCAGTATGGCTTGATAGCATCCAGCCAGCCGTGAGCCAGCCAAGCTCAATCGTCAGAGCCAGGCTAGCCCAACCATTTGCATCCAGTCTGTATCAATCTTCTCCACCTGTGCAAGTACTGCTCCAAGTGCATCCAAAATCTACCATGATTTTTTGTCTATAGTAAGCAATAAATTTGTGAATCAAGTGTGTGACTTTAAGTAATCAATTGACGGCCCTGGTTAATCAAGGCTGAGACTGGAAAAGGTATACACACTATATGGCTGCGACAGTAAAAATTATGTGCACTGTATAGCTGAAACAGTAAGGAATGCTGCATCAGGAGGAGCAAATTCAATGCCAGGAGTTGTGTATACGTACATGCAGTGTAACTAGATGACAAGGCTCAAGAGGTTTCGATTGAAGTGTCCGATATACCTTAGACCTATGTACGGCCTGGGCGCGACATGGTATTTTTTCCAATAGAAATGTAAATTCTGTAAAACCGTTACAATTTTATATTCGATAAATCAGTAATTTCAAGATATATACGAATTAGAAGGACTTGAAGGCACATTCAATTCTCATAGTGATAAATCATACTCATATGTTCTCATATTAATTTGCAAATCGAAAAACTGTACGCGAATAGACGGTAGTAGCTAGTACGCCACAATAAGCCGCAATCACGTACCTGTGGTGATACAGTAACAGCCAGACAATCCCATAGCATAGCAGTAACAGCGATAACAAATTCTGATTATGGTAACCCAGGTACCTTTCCCGACAAATATAGTTAATCCTCTTCAAATATACAAGCTAGAGAATATAAAGTCTAGATGACCTTAACAAACTACTTCCTCCAAGTCAGATATTATATTAATGGAGTTCAAGTAGCCTTACCCATACTGGTATTAATATCATCTGCTATTCCAGAATGTTCTTCCTGTTAATATATTAGCAACATTGTTCCACTAGTTATTGGGATCAATATTTCTAATTAACGACTTCCTATTCAACTAATCATTCAATCTTCACAATAGTAACAACCTGAATACTTTAACTATAATGGAATTTGCTAGACTATAAGGCCTTATAAAGCAATAAAGTATATGATAATTAAACAAATTTTTACAGTTACAAACTGATCATTAGGATTGGAATTTAAGTATCAATCAGTGACAGAGTTGTGAACAGGTATGATCACACAGGAATCAACAGTTATCGGTATGTATTATTGACTCCTGAATTATTAGCTCTTGCTAAGGGAACATATCTAATACCTAGCATATATTGTTTTCCTTAATATTGTAACAAGAAGGTCAAGTATTTTCAGTACTATAAGTTTCATATTTACAGTTATATTACCAAACATATAAAGTATTAAAATACTATTATTATAATGATTACAATTAATAGAAATATAGTAATTAAAAGTTGCGTATAAACTTCAAAATAATATTTTCAATTGCAAAATATTATCAATATTGATAACAGTTAAAAATTTCTTTATGGAAAGTATTTGAAACTTTAATATGAAGAGAATATTTTATCAAGAAATAATCAGAAGAATTGTATTCATCAGCATAATATACTTTTTACTCTAAGAGTCTTCAGTAGTATTTAAAACTTAGATGTTTCTCTTTGGAATCTTCTGAAATCTCCTGAAATCACTTGAAGTAAATCTTTGAAACAATTTAAAAAATTAAAAATGTTCTAAACAGGTTAAAACATTGTTTACAAAAAATAATTTTAAAAATTAATAATTTGTATTTTGTTGATGTTATTGATAATATTTGAAATTGATAATAAGTTGCTAAATACCTCATAAACAGTTTATTAAGATGATAATAAAGCAGTACAATTTATGAATATATTATACACTTGTTATTGTTTAATAAGATATATAACCAAGTATATTACTACTCATCTGGGTTTTTTAAAACCTACATTCAAACTTTTTCTTGATAAGTTTATCAATATCACAAATTACAGCAATATACATTTGATTTTTCCTGATACTATAAATATCCTGATATATTACTATTTGATTGTATCAATACATCTCTATTTAGGACCAGATCTTTATACTACTACTATCTCTAATATTTAATCTGCTGCTATCATCTGATATATCATCTGAACAACTCTTTTCAATATTCTTATGATTAACATCACCATTATCCCAATCATAATATATCACCCTATACCTTTTGTCATGTAAATTTATATGGTCCTGCCGTGGTGAAGTTGAGTTTAAAAGCATAATATAACCAATCTCAATATATACTTAAGAATCCATTCTCTCATATTCCCCTAGCACAATTTCCACTGATTCCCTCACCCTGAGAATCACGTGAAGGGGTCTTTTCGGCAACCCAGCGTGCGATAGGACTATTTTCCGTGCGAGATCAAGTGTACGAAATTTTGAGTGATAGCTGTTTCAAATATACCAAATGCCCAAGTATGGCCTTTTTCTGCATTGAAATGTTTTCGAACGGGGCTTGGTGATGCGTGACATACCACCGTAACACTACAGTACCATCATTATTCACGGGAAGCAAACTTTATCGTAGAGGAGTATACATAGGTTTTACCTCCAGAGGTTTAGCTAGACATCAAAAGTCCGCTGTGGTTGCTGGTTTCTGTATTTATCTTTTCAGGAGCTGTAGACCGTTGCTCTATTTTATACCGTCATCCCAGTCGACCAGGGTATTTAAAAATGTTCCCTCGCATGACGATCGTCACATCGTGATATGGTTTAAGGTTATTATCCTGACAAGCGATGGATCCTTTGAACAGGGTTGATACTTCCGCGCCTGTGGCTTTCAGCCGTCTTAAAACCTGGTGTGAAACTCTTTTAACAACCGAAATGGCCTCCATTGGATATACAAAACTGATGACCATGGGTCAGTCATCAGTATGCTGGGCAGATTATCCGGCATGTCAATGGCCTTCTCGAAGTCACCGAGCGTCGAAGTCCCCGAATCATGCATCCCCCATATTTCCGAGGAAAGCTCCATGAAACCATCCAATGCAAATTGGAAAAGGAGTGTAAATTAATGTTGCCGGTACCGCTGTGTAGGATTACAAGAAAGGTTGACAGTGAGAAATACTCCTACTCCTACACGTATTATCCCCTCAGCTGAAACCATCCCCGTTGCAGTATTCAGTGGCTGCACATGGAATGGGTGACCCTGTCCAACGCAAGAACCGAATGGTGAGTCTAAGCTGTCTTGTACAGCAAAACAGCGAGGTTGCCAACGTAGAAATATATGAAGTGCTTAGTCTCTGTAGCAACCTGTCAGTCACTGGGCACCAAACCGCAACCAACAAAGTATACCGTGTGTCACAAAGCTTCCGAAGTTTCGGCCAACTATGCAGTGCCCTTTGAAACAGTTAGAAAGAGGTCCTCTCCCAAGCGGGGGAGACGTTGGTACATGTGTTGCCATATTTTTGATCAAACTAAGAGAAATGTTAGTTTAAGTCTCACCAAGAACGTCATGACGGTGTACTTGCGTCCTTCTTGATCATTTGTGCAATATCCTGAGATGCTACCTTAGCCTTATCTCGATTTGTATTCCCTCGAAAGAAAGTTCAAACCTTCTCCACGTTATTCTCCTTCATGGCTTTCTTGGCTATGGCATAAGCATTAGCATCAGGCTTCGGCCGACCTCCACTAGCAAACTCACCAACTTCTTGCGCAGCAAGCGACATCTCATCCGACTGCCGGATGTTATTATTATCTGACTTGTCAAGCTCGGTGGTATACGTACCATATCTACTGATTTAACGGTGGCTACGTGAGGTATGACGTTAGTGATGCCAATTTCGCGTTATCTAGAAGAGTTTCGGTATGCTCACTCTTGAAGTCGCCTGGTGTTGCAGGAGTTGTCCCTTTTGCTTCGCTTGCCATGATTGAAAGGGTAGATTCAGGAGTACGGTTGCTGGTGGGTGGATGAACAGTAAATATCCGAGTCTAAGGTTTTTGAGTTTCGAAGAACCGTACAGTGAGCTGGGAGAAGTCAGTAAATATAGCACATTTAAGCTTATATGGTTCTTATCCCAGGGGAAAGCGTGATTGTACCTATTTTGATTGATGGTTGGCGTCCTTTGTTGGTCTGCTGAATGGCGTACTCAAAGGGGTGGAGCTGTTGCTGTTGGTTGTTGTTGTCGACTCGAGTATGCGGCTGAATGCACAGAAACGAATGATAAATCTTCCGAAATAGGATATTTTCCCAAACAGGAGTCTTAGCATAGAAATGCCCCATAAGCAATGCAAGTACTACTAAGTAAGTATGTATTAACTTTGCACACTACGGCTTAGGGTAATTGAATCGGCTAAAAAATTTGTTCAAAACGCACAGATACTCACCCCAGTGCTACAAGTAACCACCAAAATGTAAGTCCTCGCCGCCTCTCCTCCTCTCTTCCTCTACTTGAACATCAATTTCTCACGATACTTACTATTCTCTAAGGTCTACCAGAGTTTTTGTTCGGGGTCTTCCCCCGACGTTTACAGAGGCAGAATTTCGCTCCCACTTTGCAAAACGTAATGATGTTACAGATGCCCGACTCATTGCTCACCGGCGGATCGGTTATATTGGCTTCAAGACTCCCGAAGATGCTCAGGCAGCAGTTCGTTACTTCGACAGAACGTACATTCGTATGTCCAAGATCGGGGTTGAAATTGCAAAGTCTGTTAGTAATCTGAATGGGCACTCGCCTTCCATCTCCGATGCTGACCCTTTGTTATAGGTAGCGGAGAGTCATAAGATTCATTCCAAGAATCGTAGTTCATTACAAGGTGACACACGCAAACGCCAGAAGCTTTCTCCGGCCGCTGCATCTGCACCCATCGAAAATAAACTCAAGCGGAAACTGGACGACAGCACGGTGGACAAGGTTGATGCACCCCCCAATAAGAAACTGCAAGAGTTTCTGGATGTCATGAATCCCAGCGCAAAATCTAACACCTGGTCCAATGTGGATCACACGGGAACCATTCCAACAGTCGAGTCCAACGCCAATGATGATGAATACGTCGATTCAATCTGCCTGGCAAAGGTTTCACAGCCTCAGCCTCCTCCCACACCACGAGCTGAAATTGCAATTATTGCTGAGGACAAACAAGACATCGGCTCCCAGACATTAATCGAAGACACTGTGGGGTCTGTTTCTGATGCGGATTGGCTGAGATCAAGGACAAGTCGACTACTAGATTTGACAGACGATGTCCCTTCACTTCTGACTACCAGTGATTCACCCAGCTCCCAGGCAGCTTTAGCAACAGCTTCCCATTCCGCCCATTTTGCAAAGGAAGACATACCTGGAGCTACCACGGTAGAGATCGGAACTTTGGATCATTCAAAACCTCCCCAGGTTGATGATGCTGTTGAGACAATATTGCAATCTGGGAGATTGTTTGTTCGTAACTTACCATACTCGGCAGCTGAGGATGATCTACGTCAGCTTTTCTCTGCATATGGAGAGCTACAAGAGGTAATTGCGTCCCTCGTCATTTCCGTTACTCGAATCGCCAGTATTATCATCGTGATGAAAACTCTGATAGGGACATCTTACGCATGCTTGCATGTGGATGCTGATCCTCTAGAATCCAGATAGTAGAAATTTCTGATACCCACAATCGTTTTTGGCTTATATACCTTTCTTTCCTTGTCATTTGTTGTTGAACAATCGTTAATTTATTTTTATTTAGGTCCATCTACCCATAGATACTAAATCTCAAACAAGTAAAGGTTTTGTATATGTATTATACAAGACTCCGTCGGACGCTGTGGAAGCCTACAATGAGTTGGACAGAAAGGAATTTCAGGGACGACTGCTACATATTATACCGGCTGCCCCGAAGAGGGAAAATAAACTTGATGAATATGCCATTTCTAAATTGCCTTTGAAAAAGCAACGAGAGCTTAAGAGGAAGGCGACTGCTGCAACCAACCAGTTCAACTGGAATTCTATGTACATGAATGTAATAGAACAATCTGTTCATTCTCGCACTGCCATTTTGTGCTAATACATCCATCGTAGGCCGATGCCGTGATCTCCTCCGTCGCACATAAACTTGGTGTCTCCAAAGCCGACCTCCTTGATCCGACATCCTCGGACGGTGCAGTCAAGCAGGCCCACGCTGAGACCCATGTCATCCAAGAAACAAAGGCATACTTTCAGTCCAACGGCATTGACCTCAAGGCGTTCGAGAACCGCGAAAGGGATGACAAGGTCGTTCTCCTCAAAAACTTTCCTTTTGGCACCAAACCTAATGAACTCCGAAAATTACTGGGTGAATTCGGGGAGTTACGTCAGTTGCTCATGCCTCCAACTGGAACTATTGCGATCGCCGAATTTACAACAGCACCATCTGCACGAGCAGCCTTCACTGGACTGGCTTACCGCCGTTTCAAAGATGGTATTCTCTTTCTTGAAAAAGGCCCTCAAGGTCTCTTCACCGGTTCCACTACTGCAAGTACGGCATCTGTCACACCCGGGATTGATGCAAAGATATCTACCAGTGATCTCAAGGACTCCTCTGCCGTCGAACAAGGCAACCAGGAAGCCACCACGCTCTTTGTCCGCAACCTTAGCTTCAACACCACGGCGGACGGGTTCATATTGGCCTTCCAGCCCCTCCAAGGATTCCTCTGGGCTCGCCTTAAGACAAAGTCCGATCCCAAAAAACCTGATCAAACTCTTTCTATGGGCTTTGGCTTTGTGGGATTTGAGAAACTAGAGCAAGCACGTGCTGCCATCGCAGCTATGAATGGGTACTCTTTGGATAATCATAAACTATTGGTGAAGATTGCACACAAGGGTGCGGATGCAGCCTCAAAGGCAAAGGCAGCGGACACCAAAAATGCTGCGGCTATGAAAGGAACCAAGGTTATCATCAAGAATTTACCCTTCGAGGTCACGAAGCATGATATTAGGTCATTGTTTGGGTATGCTCTCTCGCTCTCATCCTTCTGCCATTAACACATGCTAACTCTTTTTTCTCTGTTTACAGCAAATATGGCACGCTTCGCACCGTACGGATGCCAAAGAAGCTTGGTAATAAAACTCGTGGTTTTGCTTTCGCTGAGTTTGTAACTACGAGGGATGCTGCGAACGCTATGGATGCACTGAAAGATACCCATTTGTTAGGCAGACGTCTAGTTTTGGATTACGCCCAGCACGACTCTGAAGACGCTGAGGAGGAGATTGATCGCATGACCAAAAAGGCTTCCAAGCAGACTGGCCTTGTCACGCTGGCCAGGTTGAAAGAGAACAGCAAAAGCAAGATATTGCTGGATGAGAGTGGGGCAGTTGACGATATGAATGACCTATGATGGGGAAGGATAGTAACGTCCATGGCAAATGGGAGCAGCATTGCATTTGAGATTTTGGTGAATGGTGTTTGATAGATTAGTCACTTTGCACATTTATCTGTAGTTAATCGATGTGATGATCCTCTTTGTATGACAGTAAGGAAGTGAATGGGGAGATTTTGATGACCACAAAGTAATTCCCCACCTCTCAAAATGGTATTTTCTTCATTCCTCCGCTGATGTGTATATGCATTAACCGGCTATTTTAATAATGAAATCATGCAGATGTCCCAGTACCATGGGACACTCGAAAACGAAACCCCATATGAACTGACCTTTTACGAGATATTTTTCTCGACCAAAAATTCAGACAAAATACCAACAATCTTCTCCAGAGCTGCAAGCCACTCCTTGAGCTGAGCGGCAACCTGGGCTTGGTCGTCTCCCAGTTTCTTGTAGAAATCGGCCCTGTACGGACACGCCTTCATTGCAACGGCAAAGATTCCCTTCACAACGAAGTTGTGGTGTTTCTTAAGCGTGGCGTCATAAGAGGTGGTAAAGGACTGGGTCAGCTCCTCCTGCTGCGGTGAATTGATGTTCGTGCTGAGTGCTTGCGAGGTGAAATCCTGGGCACTAATCCCTCCAATTAGCCCTGAGCATCACCATAATCATGATCGCGTGAGAGAATAAGTGTTAGAACGAACCGGACGAGCCACAGGAGACCTTCAGAGGCAGTCTTCGCTCCCCCGGCTAGCTCGTTGTTGACCAAGTCCTGAACAGTCACGGATTGGTCGGGGTGGGCAAGCTGGCGGTCGCGGATTTTCTAAATCACCTAGTGAGCCAGAGTTGTCTGGTAGGAGTGTGGGCGTGACGTGAGGACTTACCTTGATATTTCCGGTCATATCCTTTTGGACAGGAACAAAAGCTTTGTTGCCCAAGAGATCTGACAGAATTGGAAAGCAATGTCAATGTCAGCACATAATTTAGACTCGACCAGGAGAAGTCACTGCGAAAGCTGTCCAGGGAACCGACCAAACAGCGCAACGGTAGACTCCGCTGCCTCTAGGTACTCGCTGGTGGAGATCTTGTCGCCATTGATGGGCACATCCTTGAAATTGCGCTTTGCGGTATCGAAGAAGGTTTGGCTGGACATGATGATAGCGGTTATAGCGAATTGATGGTGACGGCGATTTGGATGGCTGAGGAGATGGGGGACGGGAGGAACTTGTAGAGAAGACACACAATACGATCTACAGCAACAAGCAGCAGAGCTGAACCCCGCTCGGCATCCGTCGGGCACGGGCCTCGTGTTACTGGTGCAGCCAGGGTTCGAAGCGCTAACTCTATCCAGCCACAGCGACGCATGCATGTAACTTGAATTGGATTCTGTGTCAGTTTCGAAGAATTCTATTGCCCAGTGCCTCTACTCAAGTACTCAAAGTGGAAACCCCAACTCATGCATCATCATCACTGCAGAAAACAGACTTGGGCACTACCTGGCACTTAAAATTCCGCGAAACTCCAGGCAGTGTACCTTCAAAATCCAAAATCCTGTCTAGTAGCGAACCTTTCTCCCTCCTTTCAACGACTCTACCTTATGTGAGACCTCAATTCCCTCAGCTTTGACAGACTCAATGGCATCCCGACCAACATTGGGGCAGTAATCTAATCCCAGCCACTCCAACTTGCTCCCCTTTCGATGAATCAAATTCGAAACGCCTACTCCCGATATCTTGGTATTCCCCACATTCAACCGCTTTAGATTCGTCATTCTTCCAAGCTCTCGGGTCACTTGGTCCCCAAACGTCTGGTTTCCTTCCAACGACAGATATTCCATGTTGTCTCCGTGCCCAGCATCGAGCAGCCAATCCAATGAGTCTGCATCGATTTTAGGGCACATTCCTAGATCTAGAGAGCGTAGGGACCTGGCGTCTGTTGTTGCTTCCAAGATACACAAAACCTCATCGTTTCCTATTCTGGGGTTGGCCACAATTGCCAGGGATTCCAGCCCTTGTGGAATGGCATCTTGGTCCACACGGTATTTTAAATGTGGGTTTTCGGATAAGTCCAGGCGGCGAACCGAGTCTGCAAGCCTTGGAAACATCCATATCTCTGCACTTCGTAACACCAGCACTTCCAAATAGCGCAATTCGCTGAGATCCAGTGGCATAGGGAAGAGCCCCAATTGAGATTTGATAAGTTCCAGCTCCTGGAGTTCGGGTAGACACTCCAGCATTTTGTCCTATACACCGTTAATTGTGCACGCCCCCAAGGCAATGTGGCATACTGACAAAATTGGAATGAACATAACGTGGGAAGTAGTCATCAATGGAGTGCCACGTTAATGCCAGCTTCTTGAGCACCCTGGTCCCATTACCGTCCCAGTCAAACCTATCCGATGGTATAATACGCCCACAACGTAAGGACTCCAACTTATTTGAAAATTTGATGATGTCCACCACGGCGCTGGTTGTAGTCTCGCATCCTAACTCCAAGGTTGTCAAGTTGATGGTAAGTTTAATAGCACTGACAATACTGCCGCTGATGAGTCCACTCGATGACCTAATTGCGAGCTCCGACAAGTGCTTACACCTTATTGAGATAGCACCCAAAGTCTCTTGGTCTGTTCTTTTGAGTATGGCCTTCGTCACAGCACCGCGAGCGCGTTTGAGATACGTCTTGATGGTAAGTTTAGTAACTGGTCGCTGGGCGGCGGAAAAGTCAAGGGTTGTATAGCTGCGGTGATATGCGACAAGAAATTGTCTCCATCCCCGGCTGACACGCTGTAATAGCCTGATTCCACAGGTCAGTCCCCCATATCATACGTTGGCAGAGGAACGTACATCAACGACTGAAATGGTAAGTACTCGAAGATCATGTCTACAAGTTCAGACGGCAATGTTCTTAGAGGGTCGACGCCGAGGGCTGTCTGCGAATTCCTCGCAACTTCCAGGCGATTCACAACCTTCTGGTGCATCCCTTCCAGCAACTGTAATACTGTCAATATATCGTCGCCGCAGGAGTGGCGTCTAGGGCATACACGTTTTCCCTCGCTGTCATCACTAAGTATCTGCTTCAGCCCATACCGGTATGTCTCCAGGGCGACATTCCATTTCCCCATCAATTGCAGTATCTTTCCAGCCCGAAGGTATCCCTTGACCGAAGTCTTCTGCAGCAACATCATTTTCCTTGCATCTTTCAGAGCCGACTGGTAGTGACTCTCCCCAAGTTTTTCTTGTACCGCGGCACGATTATCAAGGATACTGAGTTGAAGAGGGAGCTGCGTCGCGTGTGAGAGGGCCTATTCATTTGCGCGTTAATTTTTGACGTGCTTTTTAGAGAAGGGTGGCTTGCACCTCTGATAATTCAAACAATGCGGCATTGTAATCGCTTTTACGATAAGAAGTCTGTCCGGCAGTTTGTAGCTCTTTCGCACGTGAGTTTGTGTCGGTCATGATGTTGTGAAGGTGGATTGGCGTGGGAACAAGGCGCGAAAGAGAAGCAGCCAAATGGTTACACCGCTAGAATTAAGTGGGAAACTGGCACAAGTTCCGCGGACCGTTGGGAAACCATTATCATTTTTCTAACAAAAGCAACTGTTTCTTGAAACCCTGATCAACGTACATACTCGTTCCTCGCTACAATAATGCTGATTTGGTTGTGCAGCGGAACAAAAGGCAGCGTCGGAAGAACGAGAGAGCAATCCCGTTTTATTGAGTATCGTATATTGAAGGTGTCACTTTCATATTACTGCCCGAATATGGATAAAGGCAGCAAATGAACGTGGTTTGGTTTGATTTATTGCGCCCAGTGGAACTCCCGCTGTTTTTAAAGTTGAACAAGAAGACCGCCTTAACTATAAGCATACGTAAACCAAGTAAGGTATCTACAAAAAGAAAACACAAAAAGTCATATCACGGTTAAGATGGCACGAAGAGAAAAGCTCAGTGATGTCCGGTGTAAACAGCCTCCTTTGACAAAACGGTGACTTCCTATATACCCGTCATCATACAACTCCCTGAGTTCATGAATGAAACTGACCTTGAAGAACCTTCGCCACTGTAAAGGATCTCCGACATTCTTCGAGAATGTCACTTGTAGCATGTCGGGTGCTAACCTCTCGACGATGATATCCCCGCGTAGCGGACATTTTCTCCTGTCCTCAGTCTTGATAGGAATCCATGTTTCACCGTTGGTTTCGTCATAATCACCCGGTTTGAACGGCGGTATAACAACTCCCATCCTATGCAAGGCACTTGAGAGTATTGGAAGGATTTGCCGGAATGAGTACGAAGAGAAGAAACGCGTTAGTCGTTGAGGTGGACAAATGTCTTTGAAACGGCTAGCATTCTGTGTCTGCGTGGGATTCAGTATAGATTCGCCAACAGGATACACGACTTACAAGTGAAAGAGAAAGGTGGGGGTGAGGCGCAAATTGACTCATAGTCGGATCTTCTGCCAAACTAGCCCAGAGTGTTTGGGAATCATATTCCTGTGGAGCCTCCGTGGGCTGGGAAGCAAACTGTTGACGGGGCCTTTCCCATTCAAAATGCATGTCGGTGGCGGGCGTTACCGGTTGTGTAGATGACAGTCTGCCGATATCGGCATCAAGTCGAGCATGATTGGACGGTTGTTTATTGAAGTCGATATGGAGGTTCTCCATCATCTTTGCTGCAAGGCCAACACCATCCATACACAATCCATTTCGAGCCATATAAGGATTCTGTCTATGGACACGCGTTAGCGTCATGAAACTCAACTTCGGACACGGACTGGATGATACCTGGTGAACCATGGATGGTCTCGAATGCGCTCCAAGGTGAATCTTGAGGCTGTATCAATCGCCATCATTCCTCGCAGTAGTGCTGTTGTCTTAATCAGAATCTCGCAAGTTATTTTGGGATTTGGCAACCAACAAAGGACCTCGTTAGGAACAAACGGCCAAGGCTCATATGTAGGTCGTCCCTTTAATTCCACATACTTCACATACTCCAGTGACCGACTTGTTGGCTCATCCCATGGTGTATTACCAACCAGGAGGGTGAACAAGACGACACCGCACGACCATATATCAGCAATATCAGCCCTATATGAACCTACGATAACCTATATAATTGGACCATGGTCAGCGTCAGGTATCACCGTATTAACGTTGACGCAAAGAGACCTCAGGCGCAGCATATGGTGGCGACCCGCAAACAGAGGTCGAGTCTCTGTATTTTCCCTGATACTGGAAAAGAACAGCCAGGCCAAAATCGGCAATCTTAAGGTTACCGTTGCCATCCAGCAAAATGTTTTCAGGCTTGAGATCTGTAATGAATCTCAACATTGCCCAACAAACATGACAACCGAATGTTGCATACCGCGATGGGCAATTCCCTTTCCATGCATCCATGACAAACCTGAGATGAGCTGGACAAAATAAAAGTGGGCAATATCCTCAGGTACCCCCACATCTGCCTCTGTTTACACTTAGCTTTTGTAATGAACTGTTGGACGTAACTCACCAGCACTCACCAATTTTATCGAATAGATCGCCACCGGCCGCATACTCCATGGCTATCCACAGCCACACGTCGTCTTCTCCCCAAGCATAAAACGCGATCAAGTTTTCATGGCCACCACTAAGTTTGTGCAGTTCAACCTCGAATATTAACTGTCTTGGGCTGATATGCCCCCGATCCAAGGCGTGCTGCTTATGTATAAACTTTACTGCGAATATCCCTTGATCTGATTTCCCTTTCTTAACACTGGTGTTTACCAGTCAATGAGTGCGCATCTGGGAGATAATTAGGAAAAGACTCATACGCGGCATATGCGCCCCGCCCAATCGTTTTAGACACGATCTCGAAGCCTAGGGTTTCTGGTAGAGGATCAAGTTGTGTAAGCGTCGTCTTTCAGTTCCAACAGCACATCAGTCAGCTGCCTTTGGTTACGGCAGAATGGACGCTTACCATTTGGGCCACGAGAAGCGCGAATTCTCCACAGCACAACAGTAGATATTAAACGGAGTGTTGTCGCTGAGATGAGTGCATTGCGTTGGTGGGGAAGTGGGATATTAAAGTTTAGCGTGTCTTGGCTGTACTGTACGAATGACATCAGCCCAAACTTAGAACTTTCAAGGCGAGTGTTTGTCATTTTGTTTTCCTCCACAGTATATTTCACCATCCACCAATTTTAGTTGTTGATATACAATATACTTCCTACCACGACTCGAAGCTCCTCAACAACTTTATTTCCTTACCTAGTACACCCAGCTATCTAAAAATGTCTACGAAAAGTATTCACAGCGACGCCGAGTAGTCAATCCTGCCAGAAGGAAACAAAGGGCCTCCGGACGAACGCTTTGGTGTCCCACCTATGCTCACACTCTTGGTACGCCGGCCACACGTCTTCAATGGATCCCACCATAGTCAAAAGGCGATTCTCCAATCCACCATATCCAGCCCAATGAAGTGCCTCGCCGGACTATTTCTAGTCTTTAAATTTGTTCAACAGCACTTTATGAGGAAGATACATGATAAAGGATTGGAGTCAGCAAAAATCCTCGGTGGATGAAGATCGCTTTTTGCGTAAGCACTAGATGGGAAGTAGGGGTAAGCAGGTCATTTCAGAATTTCAATTCTGCCTTATGACTTCCCAGCAATCGCCCTTACTTCTCAGCAAGCCGTCTCTTTGCTAAGGAGCGCATGAGCCCGCAATACAATACTGCCTCCCACCAGTCACTTTGTCTTCTTCACGACCCCACATGTGGAAAGAAGTAGGAACACAGAAAAGACGCACAACAGATGTCCACTTTACTGGACGATGGTCTTGGAATATGCAATTACATGTTGCTATGTACTGTACAAGAGGTGATATGGTTCATTATTGGAATAACTTCTGACTAACATAGGGTGAGAAACGGTGACGAGTGTTGTCACAGGAGATCACTCGAATATACTTTGCTGCATAGTTCGAAAGTTGCGTCTGGGGGCAATCAGATAAGGTGCGTAGCCTTGTCACTCAATAAGCGGTACGTTCTGGGCCGACAAAGCGAGGTTCCTTTTTTTTCTTTTGGGGTTGCCAGTTGGGCAGATCATGACCCCGCACTAGTCAAACTCGAAATGTCATCATCATATTGAACGAAGTGCCCCCCTCTCCCCACGCATCCAATTAACTAAGGTATATCATGCCAAAACCCTGGCGAAAACCAACGTGTATATGTACAGATGAATCAAATCTCTTTTTTTCAATAGACCAAGTCCATGCAAGAAACATCCTCCCCTAACTGCTCATCCCCACACTTGACCCCGCACTTCTGTAACCCAAAACACTGAACGCCAGTAATAATAAAGGAAAAGTGCCCAATCCGATTTTCATAAAATACCGGCCATCAACTCATCCCCCCTATGGTGCTGCCAGGCGGAACACTCCCCGTGGACGGGTTGGCTGACGACGCATTTCTTTTTTTCTCCTTCCTGTATTTGAGTCAGTCGACGATTCATTAACAGCATCAAAACTGAGGGCAACAAACTTTGCCCATCGTAACCCACAGGCATTGCAGAGTGTTTTCGGTCCTTTTGGACCTTTACGCCATTCCGGACTGTCCAGTGTTCCGCAATCCGTGCACACATACTCGTCGGCAATCTTTTGCTTTTTCTTCTTGTCTGAACTTTGTCGATTCTCTTTGTCGATTGGTATTGGGACCCCAACATCTCCACGAATCAATGCTGGCGATGTGTCACCTGTACTTATACCCTTGGACCGTTCGCCTTCTCGATAGTGAAGCCCAGTCAAAATCTCTATCGTGTCCATGTGCGTACCGTCGTATCGTGCCATCTTGTCTCTGATACCCTCAACCCTGACAGAATTGGAGGCCTCCATTCGATCAAGATTCTGTCGAGTGAGCTGACTGACTGGTTTTGCAGGAGGCGGCATGGACTCTGCAGGCGCAGACATTGGTGTTTGGCCCTGAGACACTGACAGAGGTGTGTCGTTACCAAATGACGATCCATGACTTGTGCTGGTCAATCCTTCACTTCTGAGGGATTGCTGCTGCCGCTGGCGCTGTTGTTGCTGGTCTTCATACTCTTCCTGTCGTAATTCCGTAATTCTTTTCATCAACCGTTCGTTCTCAATCTTATGTTCCAAGAAAGAATCCAATAAAGCAGCATTTCTTGTTGGATATGGGCGTGCCATCATAAAGAAGCCCTTGCAGACGGATTGTGGGGATGAAGGATCAATTTGCGGCGCATCTGCAATATGTGGGTGGCCGTGGGTTTCGAATATGGCGTAGGTATCATCACTTTTACGAAAGCGATAGAAGAGTCGAAGTGGCCGTCCCGTAGCTATCGACTCGTTGAAATCGCGCACAAACCTACGTCACATAAGTTGGTACCAGACAAAACTTTCACCATAGCAGGACATACAGTGCTGAATCGTCTTCGTGAATGAAATCCGTGATGAACTTTCCGATCAGCTCTTCGACGCCAAACCCGGTCAAGGCTCTGCTCGACGGGGACGCGTAGACCACCTTCCCGGCAGGCGTAAGAACATGCAGGAAATCCTGAAGCTCTTCCAAAATGCGCTGCGACCAGTTTCGCCGCTTCGTGAATTCTGTCAAAGTGCTGCCGCCTCCGAGGCTTCCGTATTCGCTCGGCATCGCCGTTAGAGGTGAAGTGGTTGCCAGAGCCGCAAATTGATCACCAACTGAAGATAGCTGAGGATCAAGCGCTGTCATGCTGCTTCCCGATGTCATGTCCATAGACAACATAAGAGGCTGGTCCATCATTGCTGTATCATTGCCGTTAGATAGCATCGAGCCGGCCGACGCCGACATAGACTGTTGGTTAGCCACAGCTCCGGCAGTGGCAAAGGGAGACATCTGAAGGCTTCGAAGTTGATCATTGACACCGTTACCGAGGGGTATTCCCGAAAGGTTTTGCTGCTGATTGTTCCGACCGCCAGACACCGTGTAGGACTGGGTCGGAGGCGAGGGATCGGGGTTCATAATAACGCTTGCTCCACTATACCGAATTTGAAAGTGACTGTAAAAGAGACTTTGCGACCACTACCAGCACGGGCGAAACGCTGGTCGATAGCGATGGGGAAAACGGATTGCAGAGAACTCTGTGAATAAGTAACACCAGCATCTGCGACAATGCAACAATCTCTGGCTGGGATGGACGATTGGATGGGATTGAAAAAGGAACGAGAGCACGGTGGTGGGGGGGGAGGCGCAAGGGTTTTTGTGATTTTGGTGAATTTTGTGATGCACATTCTCTCATATTCTTTCTCTTATTCTTACTCTCATTCTGATTTCTGATTGCGACAGCGACGAACGGACGGCTAATGGTTGCGGGATCCAACAAGTGACAGACGACAGGTGACAAGTGAGGAAATACTTACCCAGGTCAAGTACTAAACGTGTAGCTGTACTGCTGAGTCTCTACTGCTGCCTACTCTCATCTTTGAGAGATCACAAATTTTCAACAGTGGATATTTGTGGAGGGTGAGGAATGGTGATGCGTGGTGTATATGAAGTATGTACTCACTCTAAAAGGACAGGCAGATACCACGTCTTATCACGAAGGTACGTCAGTCACGTCGTTGTGGCTAGCAAATAGATTGCTTGCTGCGAGGCGACCTGAGACCTGAGACTTTTCGGACCTTGCTTCCTTGTGGGGGTAACAAACAGAGCCTTACGGTAGTGCTACACGTGATAAGCTCACTAGACGCGATAGCTCATACACGTCTACACGTCTCCTTATCTTCAACGCACGAGTTCATCTTCACTGCAAGCCAACCATCCATCATCATGTTAGTGAACCTCTTTCCAGAGAACATAGTTTGACAGTAACTAACCTGCCCGTAGGTGTAAGTCCGGAGACTAACGAGTATCTATGTGCAGTTAGCTAACAGAACATCGTCAAAGCGCGAATTGACAAGCTTGCCATCCTGGGGTGCGTATACCATATCCAGGGCTTTGTTTTTTCCAGCTGACGCGAAAAGGGTTCGTTCGTTCGACAACACTCGAAGTGAGACAATCCAGTTCCAAACGCCGTTGACGCTCATCGTTGGTTATAATGGATCGGGCAAAACTACCATCATTGAATGCCTGAAATATGCAACTACGGGCGACCTTCCGCCAAATAGCAAAGGCGGTGCTTTCATTCACGATCCCAAGATGTGTGGAGAAAAAGAAGTTCTAGCACAAGTCAGGCTCTCGTTCAAGTCAATAAATGGTGCCAAGATGGTGTGTACTCGATCGTTGCAGCTTACCGTCAAGAAAACTACTCGACAGCAAAAAACGCTTGAAGGTCAACTTCTTGTCGTCCGCAATGGAGAACGGTCCACCATATCTTCCCGTTGTGCAGAGCTGGATCTCATAATGCCTCAATATTTGGGAGTGTCAAAAGCTGTCTTGGAATACGTGATTTTTTGCCACCAAGACGAAAGTCTTTGGCCCCTGAGCGAGCCTGCCGTGTTGAAGAAACGTTTTGATGAGATCTTTGAGGCATTGAAGTATACAAAAGCCATCGACAATATCAAGGTGTTACGCAAAAAGCAGAATGAGGAACTCGGAAAACTGAAGATTGTTTTAGAGCAGTATCGAACTGATAAAGATCGGGCAGAGAAGGTACATAAAGTCTCATTCGTCTTCGACCGTTTTCATTTAACAGTCATAGGCAAAACGTCGATCGGACGAACTGCACACGGAGATTGAGACAATGCGGGTCAAAGTCGGTGAGCTTAGTGTTGAGCTCAATTCTATTGCGCGGGAACAACAGAATCTATTCAAGACGGCCAAAGGATTTGAGCAAACACTTGCCACCCTCGAAATGAAGAGACAGGAGGCTGCATCCAAGCGGTCACATCTTAAAGAACTCTCAGAGCACATGAAGTTTTTGGGTGACTCAGACGAAGAACTTCACAAGCTGCAGCGTGAATACCAGGATAGATTAACAACCTACGTGCAACACATTACATCCCAAAAAGACGAATTCAACAAGACGAAGTCCAAACTGGAGCAGACGAGGTCGCATCTGGGAGTGAAGCTGACTGAGGAGGGTCGGATTGAAGCGGAGAAGAAAGCTTATGAAGGACAGTTAAAAGAACGTGTGGATCTTGTCAGAGAAATCAGTATTAAGCATGGACTCAAAGGTTTTGATGGTGAGGTGGATGATACTCTGGTGCAAGAATTCATGGCCAAGATTGCAAGAATGTCAAGAGACCAGAACCTCGTCTTGGAGAGAATCAAGCGTGACAATGAGGGCAGCATTGGCACTGCACAGAATGATCTCAACTCGTTCTTACATAAAAAGAGTTCTCTTCAACAGAAAAAGGAGTATGCGCAATCGGAAATCAAAAATGCCGACATGAAAGTCAGGGGTCTCAAACGCGATTTAGACGGCTTGAATGCCGACGCTGCAAAGGAAATCATGGCTAAAGACGAGCTTGACAAGAAGGAAAAGCGCCTCGAGGAGGTCAAAGCCCAGGCACAGGCAGCTGACAATGACGGTTCACTTCATATTCAGAACACCAAGCTCCGGGGCCTGGAGGATGATATTGAGCGTGTGACCGAAGAATTGTACCAGGGAACAAGAAATGCCGATAGCAGAGCACAGCTAGCAATTCTAAAACAAAACATTGAAACCCGACAGAAAGCCTTTGCTTCATTGTAAGTTGGGATCTTGATATAGTCATGTGGAACTAGGCTGATAGTTTTTAGACTTGCAGCAAAAAAGGAGCGAATTGACAGTGTTATTGGTCCACAATGGTCTGAAGCAACTGTCGAGAAAGACTTGCAAGCAGTCTTAGAGTAATACGCCCATTGCTCTCCTTGAATAATTACCTTAGCTTACGCCGTAAAGTCAACGTGAAGAAGAATTGCAAGAAGCTACACGCCGTCGCGAGAACCAGAATCAACTGTTGTCTCAGATTAGCACGAAAATCAACATTGCTAGGGAGTCCTTAAAACGGAAACAAGAAGAGGCACGCAGTAAGTTGTATGGCCCATATCTAATAATAGCGTTGTCCATTAATTCTTGTAGAGTGTGAAGCAAGAGTTGTGCAATCTTGGGTGACTCCGGAGGAGGGCGTCGGCCCGAATAATGTGCTCGATTACCCAGAAGTCGTTAAAGATCTCGAACAGCACCGAGCGTCAGTTCTATTCTCTCCTCTACAAAGATTTGTCTAATCAAACTTTAGGAGTCTTAAACAAAACGAGTTTATGCTGAGCTACTTGCAAAGTGCGGAGACGCTACTTGAGAAGAAAAGTGCGTGCATGCTTTGCAGGCGAAAATTTTTGGAAGAAGAAAAGCCCAATCAAAAGACTTATGTACTTGTCAACATCTAGATTACTTCCTTGAGTTTACTAACATTTGCATCGTAGTTAAAAAATCGGATTCAAAAGATTATGGAGCAAGCCAATGATGAAATAATCCGCGAGACTGATAGTGATCTGCAAGCGCTTCGGGACGTTGGTCCTGACTATGATACATATATCCGACTTACGAAAACAGAGATTCCAGCCCTGGAACGCGAAATTCAAGATCATCAACGTACAAATGAAGATCTGCTCGAAAAGTATACCAAGGTAGTGTTCTACACTCCTACAAAGGTACACAAATTAATGGGAGCTCCAGCTCGATAAAGTTGTTGACGATAAGGCCAATGCGAAATTAGAGGTCCAATCTTTGAAAGCCCCCACAGCAGAGCTAGTCAGATACAAACGAGAAATCGATAGCCAGGAAGAGGAAGTCCGTGATTTAACATCATCAATGATAGACATGGGTGGATCTCGTACAGTTGAAGAAATGCAAGAGAGCCTCAAGCAGCTGAATGAAGAGGCCAAAAGCGTCAAGAATCGTATCAAGGCATTGGAAACCGACAGAGAAAACAGGCGACAAAATGTCATTGCTCTTGAACGCCAAGTCAATGATGCCCGCAAGAGATTAAACGAGTTGGCACTCCAGCTTGTTGAAGCGCGCACACTCAACGAGCGCATCGAAGAGTACCGAGAGGTGAGAAATCGACAGAACACGGTGATTGACGAAACAGAACGTCACATCGAGCACCTTGTACCAGATATCGTAGCTGCAGAGGCGAAGTTAAAAGAGATTGTGCGGGAGTGTTCTGAAAGGGAGACGAAACAGCAACGAGATGCCACAAGACTTGCGCAAAGCGATATGAATCTTAAAAGCATCCAGCTTCGAATCCAGAATTATATCAGTGAGGGTGGTTTAACTAGGCTCAACCGATGCAGAGAGCAAGTACAGCGACTGCAGGCCGAAGTCGAAAATCTAAGCAATGATCTTACGAAGACTGGTGATGAAATCAGCAAATTGGAAAAACGTCAAACAGATGCAGGCTCTACTCAAAGGACTATCACAGAAAATATTCGATATCGCAAAAATGAGCTCGAGTTGAATGAGATTGAGAAAGAAATCGAAGGTCTTGAAGACCAGCATGCAGAGGTGCATCGGGACCGATTTACGAAGGATGCAGATTTGCTAGCCAATAAACATATGAGACTTTCCAGCGAGGTTTGTATGCCTTCTCCCTTCACCGATGGCATCACGGCTTACGAGTTAGAAATCTGCGTTGGTCGGAGAGATGCGGTCTAAGGATAAACAATTAGAGCAGCTGTTGGCGGATTTCATCACCGATTACGCAGATGCTAAGGATAAATACAAAGAGACTCTTGCGAAAGTACATACTACAACAAGTGCCACAAACGATCTGGGCAAGTACGGCTCTGCTTTAGACAAGTTAGTAAATTCTCTACCATACCCAATATACTTTGTCTGACGGAATCAGAGCGGTCATGAAGTATCACAGCTTGAAAATGGAAGAGATAAACCGCATCATTGAAGAGCTGTGGAAGTCTACGTATCGCGGGACGGATGTCGATACTATTCTCATCAGATCGGACAACGAGACTGGAAAAGGCAATCGGTCGTACAATTATCGTGTCAGTTCCATAGCCGATATTTTTATTATTATTTTCATACTTACTAACTTTGCACAGGTTTGCATGGTCAAGCAGGACGCTGAGATGGACATGCGTGGACGATGCAGTGCTGGCCAGAAAGTTCTTGCAAGTATTATCATTCGTTTGGCGCTTGCCGAGTGTTTTGGCATCAACTGCGGCGTAAGTTTGAGATCATATAATCACTGTGTATGCCCGATGCTGATTTCTCAGTTGATTGCTCTGGATGAACCAACTACCAACCTTGACCAAGATAATATTCGTTCTCTAGCCCGGAGTTTGCACCAGATAATCAAGACGAGGCAATCTCAGGCCAACTTCCAACTGATTGTCATCACTCACGATGAAGAATTCCTCAAAGAAATGAATTGTCAAGATTACTGCGATAATTACTTCCGGGTATCCAGAAACGCCAGACAGAAGTCAATCATTGAGCGACAATCAATCGCAGAGGTCATTTAAGCCACAATCAAGGGCAAATAGTTTCTGTTTTGTAACCGGTGTTTGGTTTGTTGCAGGGTGCATATAGGATTGCCTTGGAGGAATAAATAGAAAGGATTCATCAGTATTTTTGTAGCATGACATGGGTTTTGATTGGAATGGAAACAGGTATCTAGTCTTCGTCATCACTGCCATCTGCAGCAAAGGGCAAGAAACGAAAGTCCACGAAACTGGTACCACCGCCTTCTTGCTCTATCATGAACTGCATGCTAAGTACGCCGTGGTTATCTCCCCGAATGCTAACTTTCGATGCCATTGCCATTGCTTTTGCTGCGTTCTTCACGAGACCGAATTTATACCTACAATACTCTTAGCTGTACGTAAATATATATACATATGAAGGGCTCCGAACGTGTGTTGGGTCGGTTTGGGAACATTAAATGCTTGTAACAAGCTCTTGTCATTTGAGAACTCTACCACAGTGCTCCCCATAGGCCCAGATGCTGATAGACTAAAGTACGGATGCTGTGGACTAGCAGCTATTGTAAGTCTTTCAACGGAGGAGCCCTCGAGTTCTTGGATAGCATCATGAAGCCAACCAGCCTAATACCAAGACAAACCCATAAGTCAATCCCAGCATAAGCTTCTTGGAGGCGAATCCAACCTTCATAATAAGTTTTAAAGCCAATCCATCCACAGCCAATGGAATCTGCTCGACCAATTCAGGCTCATAAGTAGTCAATTCACAAGTTGTGACAATACCGTTTTCCTCCAACCTAGCTTCATCGTTAGCAGTCACCGATTGATGACCTTCAACTCCAGGAAACACGAACATCAAGTACAAAGGATAACCCTGTCCAACATATGAGAACTTGCAGGTTCCACCGATCCTCAATACCGTTTGATCGAACACCGCGCCTGGCCCTGACCGTGAATGCGTTCCGCCAATGGCTCCAGTGTCGCCGTTGCCGCCAGTATGCCATTTCTCGCGTGATGCCTCGGCGCCAAAGATTTGGAGACACTCTAGCAATACGGCGAGGGAAATCCCGAATACAAGGTTGTGATCCTCTTCATCGGGCAGCTCACCTTTGGTGGGGGCTGGCGCCGCCGCCGTGCCTAATGTATCGTCATCACGGGTAGAGCCGTGTTTGCGTGGGTTGAAGGCGTAGCTGCTGAAGAGATTTTTGTCGACGAACGCAGCGCCTGTTTGTTGGGTCAACGCATTGTTTTTGTGAGTTTAGCCAAGCTGACCTTGCATGACTCGTGAATCCTCAACGATCACCCTCAAGCCCTGACTGGAAAGCTCAATTTGGGCCTTCTGCTGGAAGCCGCAACATTTTAAAAGAGAAAATATTTGACGGGCGGAACTGGTCACTGCGCTGAAAATGGGAACTGGTTCATCGTCATCAGGCGTCATTTTGCAGAGTCTCTCTATGTGTCGGTGAGACCCGAAAGAGGCAGTTGATCTTTGAACTTAGTTAACCACAAACTCGGTTCATAAACCAACCGTTTCTTTCGTGTTTGAGGAGCGATCTTGCGAACGATGGAACGCTCTGGGAACGACACCATAGCACCCCCCAAAACATGAGCAGAAATTCAGACGAATCTTTAATTTTTTGTCTCGAGCCCAGACGAAAATAGAGTCACGTGCTTGGCGTTGAGTAAATCGACGAAAGCACACTCCATTTCCTTGGGGGGGATTTTTTTTCCAAAAAAATCGCAGTGCCGTGCTGTAGGCGGAGGCTAACTTTGTACTGACACCCAAGGATATGATATAGCAAAGGCTTAAGTTTAACCAGGGGATCTGATGCTGATTATAAGATTGCAGCGAACTCTTACATCTGGTCATCCAACTGTCTTTTGTCAAGTGTTCCATCTAGTTATCCTACCAGTATAGGATATTAGTCCACATTAATAAATTTGTAATGGTAAGTCCATAGGAGCTGAGAAAGAGGACTAGAGCTGTCGGAGAGAGGGCTGCAACAGAGGAAGAGGGACAAGTCTTGACCGGGGTTGAAGCCGCTGAGAAGAAAGTTGACACTGTCTCTAGAAAGAGATCTGGAGTACCTATCATGGTTGACTGGCGAGTTTATTAGATACATACCTCTTGCAGCGCCGGCCTTGTTGTCATTGCAATGTCAGTATAAATAGAGGGATTATGGGAAATATTTGGGAAATATGAGAAAAGACCCAAATAGTCGTGCCAAGTAGTTACCGCAACCCCAATTCAAAATCACCAACACATCACTAACTAGAAGCTAGGCTAGATATGGGAGTTTGAGTATAAGCTCGAGGGAGAAGACCGCCGTTAAAGTAGAATAGGTAGATACATCACCCTTCCGTCAATTGTACCGTAAAACTGGAGCTTTCATACGTCCCAATCACATGCTCGAACCGTCATACCCCAATGTGCTTGTCAAAAGCAAAACGACGAACCGCAAAGAAATATAGAATCCCATCCATAGTAAACAACTCGTCGCTTCTTATCATACGTAGACACCAACAGCGCAAATCAGAAACACCGCGCCAAACCTGTAGTAATCGGAGATTAGAAATCTGCGAGAAATAGGGCAGAAGAAATATTCCATACGCCAGTGAGAGCGAAGCCGAAAGTGCAAGCAGCACAGCGACAGAGACCGATTTGTCTAGAATAGCCTATCAGAGGAGAGTAATCGTTCGGGAGGAGAGTTGTATCGTACTCAAAGAGAAAAGGCCGGTAAGGGAAAAACCTGCAACACAGAAGGTCAATAAGCTGCCACTGGTGAACTACCCCCGACGTCAGAAGAGCTCACCGATCACCATGAGAACAAACGCGGCTGGAAACTGTTGGCTTTTCGACACCAACGGCGTGAAGGGAATCAGGCTATCCCACTCGGCATCCATTCTGACGACGGATAAGCGGCGATGGGGAAGTTGTTTGGAACTGACGTTGTTGTGTAGTTGAGATGCAGAGAGCTATTCGGACTGTAACAGGACACTTCGTTCGACTTGGCAGGGGAAGCGAGCTTCACCACTAGTCGCGTATACCACATTCCCAGACTACTTCTCCACTCACACCTCAACTCACCCACGCGCAGTTGCTACCATACGCCATATTTCCCTCTCACTTCAGCGCCATTTATTTAGGTTTATCTCTATACCTCCCTCACCGTTGACGGTAGCACTACAACCCGATCCTCGCCGCCCGCACATCATGCCCGCAGTCAAGAACGAGAGTCAGCGCCCCAGAGTGGACGTTCAATGGTACCATCATGCTTATACAAGTTATGGCAAGATTAGACGCAAAACGAAAATCCGAGGATTCTTCAGCCCCGTCGCCGAAACGTCTAAAGGCGACGGAAGCCCCAGACGAACAGAAGAAGCACAAGGCGCTATTCAGGGAATGTATGGATGGCCTACTAAACCTTGTTGGCGATTCCTTGCGCTGGCTGACTCGAACACACAGCGAATGCGGTCGTCGAAGAGCGCAATAGCGATATAGAATTCCGGGTTGTCAACAACGATAACTCGCGGGAGAGCACCATAATCCTGACAGGGCTGAAAAACATATTCCAGAAACAGCTTCCGAAGATGCCTAGAGACTACATCGCTAGGCTTGTATACGACCGCACACATCTCTCTATGGCTATAGTCAAGAAGCCGCTGGAGGTTGTAGGGTGAGTTGCCTTTCGGTGGGCAGGATCACGGACTAGAATTCTAAAGTTATACGGTAATGCGCGCAGAGGCATCACCTATCGACCGTTCAAAGGCAGACAGTTTGCAGAAATCGTATTTTGCGCCATCTCTTCCGATCAACAAGTTAAAGGCTACGGTGCGCACTTGATGTCACATCTCAAGGTTACTTTCTGAGCCTTCTTTTTTCTGCGCGTGGACGAACTTACGGATGTTGCGTTTCTAGGACTATGTCAAGGCAACTTCAGATGTTATGCACTTTCTCACGTATGCCGACAACTACGCTATCGGATACTTCAAGAAACAAGGATTTACAAAGGAAATTACGCTAGACAAGCAAAAGTGGATGGGTTATATTAAAGACTACGAGGGAGGAACTATCATGCAGTGCTCCATGATTCCTAGAATCAGGTACTTGGAGGCCCCGCGCATGCTAGCGAAACAGAAAGAAGCTGTCAACGCAATGATCCGAGCCAACTCGAAGTCGCACGTTGAGCATCCGCCGCCGAAAGCGTTCAAAAATGGGCCTTGCAAGATTGATCCCTCATCAATCCCCGCAATTAGTAAGTTTTTGGTTGCTTTTTGGCGTATTTGTATCTTAGCGTGCGCTGCTTACATTGGCGTCGTACAGGAGATGCGGGTTGGTCACCTGAGATGGATGAATTAGCACGACAGCCTAAGCATGGCCCTCATTATGCGCAACTTTTACATCTTCTCAACGAGATGCAGAACCACCAGTCGGCTTGGCCATTCCAAAAACCAGTCAATGCCGAGGAAGTGCCTGACTACTACAACGTTATCACGGAGCCTATGGACCTAGAAACGATGGAGAAGAGACTCGAAGAGGATGCGTACGCAACGCCGGATGACTTTGTTAAAGACGCCAAATTAGTGTTTAACAATTGTCGTCGCTACAACAATGATACCACATCGTACTGGAAAAACGCAAACAAACTGGAAAAGTTCATGAATTCCAGACTGCGGGAGATACCCGAGTGGTCGGTAAGTGAATGATACCTCAACGCTCCCGCTATTGCGATTCGCTCGTACCAGTGACTGAACCTGATGCGCAGCATCTTGCGGAATAAGGTCGCAGTGGTGGGTTCTGAGTGACGTGAGACTTCTCCATACGGATTAATAGGAACATTTCCATTTGGTGTTTTGCATTGCCCCAGAGTGATTTTGCAGGGTTGCACGGCTTGGACTTCCCTTTAGATAAAGTGGGGATTGGTTGAGGCTTTTAGCGTTTAGCGATTGGCGTTTGTCGGAATTGTTTGATTGTTTCGTTCTGTACGTAGCCTCCGCAATATATGTACCATTTCGAAACTACTTATTGTCTGTTGTGAGGAGGTGTTGGCGAGATTGATTGTACAATTCATCAGTTGTCGATTGTGACTAGATTTTTGCTTCTCCGCTGATTGACCAGAAAACAGTCGGATCACGTTGCTGATTCACGCAGTCTAACTGAGATTCAGCCTCCTCGCGACTTTTGCTCTCTCGACATTGCAATTGTGCGAGCGATCGCAGAGACGCATCTAACATTTGATGCTAAAGCACTGAGCGACGATCTATGGTTGCTCAAAATTTGCAGCCCCGATCTACGACGTAACCATAGAATCCGCTGGAAATTCGAAAGTACAGTGATGTTGTTACGTGTCAGAATAGGATGAAGCATAGCAGCGCTAGCTTCGAGCTGTCAAAAATACCACCGAAATGCCTCAGCTCCCGCATCAACATGTAATGTAGATAGTAAAAGTACAACAGGAAGAATCATTATCTCAATTCCCACCCACTATCAAAACATAAGTCACCCACTCCATGGCAGTGCTGCACCTTCCTATCATTGCTTCACTACCTACTTAAGTACTTGTAGTTGTAAGAAATGGTATTTTTTTGCAACGTTTTCAATCTGTTAAGCTTAAAGTGCCAGGCCATCGTTAGAGTACATTGATAGCACTTTAATACGGATAGAGTATGTTTATAAATATCCCCCTTTCTCTCAACAGTACTTACCTCTCAACAGTACTTACCTCTTACCTGGTACTTAGATGAACCAGTATCAACTTGACTCCAGAAGTTGCGATCGCGAAAACCATCGGATATCTATTCAGCTCCCACAAATAACATATGGATGCTAAAGACGAGTGGCAGCGTCCATCATCTTGGTGGTTGGGGCTATTTGAGACAGTCTGTTCCAACCCAATTGCACAGTATCCGATGCCAACCACCTCTCTGGATACATGCACGTGTAATTATTTATTTATTTATATCATTTAGGCATATAAACTACTTAAGTACCTATAGTCATATGGACATAAAAGTAGTAGAGTCGTGGGAAAGCGATTTAAAGAGAACTACTCTAAACATTGCACTGTAAAGATAGACGTTTGTGTATCGATATCGATGCCACCCGACACAATATGTTTTCTCCCCCCTCCTTTCAGCCCCAACCGTATTACCATTTTGCGTCCACGATTTGCCACTTGATGGCGTTTTTGTAAGTTGAATAAAGGCCGTTAAGGCTGTGATGTGAGCCCAATCACTGACAGTACTATATAGTGAAAAGGGGTTCGTTCGGATAGAGGGATTTGCGATTTGACATTTGAGAATTTGGTAGATCATGGATCATAATCGGGTTTCCCCGCAGAATTCCACCCTCCTCTCCACTCTGCACCTGCGGTGACCGGATCGCCCCCTCGATTCCCGAGTTGCGGAGGTGGTGGCTTGAGTCGGTTGAGACATACCGGCATATCCCGCACCTGAAAAATGCACCAGGTATTGTGTATAATGGGCCACATTGACGCTAAAATATTATTGTGACATCCTCCGAATTTGTCCTTCGGGATACCAGTCACCCAGTTAACGTTCGACGTTCCTGTTTCTTTCCTTCGCCCAGTAGTACTTCGAGGTTGAGGCATTAGTCACTCAGTATTATAACGTACTTTCCAATAATCTATACTTATAGAGTTCGCACCTTTATGGTGCTTTAACACCGCTGATACCTCGAATGTGTCTTTTCGTTGACGTTGTTCTGTGTATGGGTTAGGTGTCCGATGCTTTTTCGGTCTGCAGGGATCAAGTGGTCAATGCTCAGAGTGAGGCTCTTTTGGCTCAACTAGGTACTCAGAGTACACATTCCTATCGTCTATCTCAAATGCCAGTTAAAAAGAGGAGCTGCTTCTCAGCTTTGTACTTTCATGTCGCTTAAAGCGTGCGTCTTTACGCGCTCTGGTGCGAAGATGTCTACAAACCCGCCTGAACATTGCAAAAGCTTCGACGCTCAGAAAGTTCGGCTAGTTATGCTCCCGGACACCGTCACATCAACAATGTCTTTGACTGGGGGAAGGATAAGATCGCTGATTTCAGAGCTGGTATTCCCTGAGTACAAAATGTTCGATACCGAAGCAACTACGTGGACAGCCGAGACTCATTGTCTGTCTTTTCGCAGCTTTCAACTGCCAATAATAGTTTTGTTGGATTGCTTCCAATATTCTTGACTTCGATGTTGTCCGACAAATTGTGGACTTGGTAACGGAAGGTCAACACCTATCGTGGCTAAATCTCGATGTTGTGGATAATATCTGGAGTACTACGATATATTAGAGATTCCTCCGAAGTTGCCTCCCGAGGGATTCACTGCCAATGGAATCAAACCAAGGGCACAACTCAAAGGCACATATCTCAAGACCGACGAAAAGCTTCTTTCTGCGTTGAACCCTCCTCAGCAAGCTTAAGGTTATGTCAGAGCTTGAACATAGATATTCCTGGTGCCCAAGATACGTACCACCACCGTTGTGAAACCGGTGCCGTGGGTTCGCTGCGAAGGCAACGGAAGGTGGAACACTGGACGCTACCCGAGGCAGCCTAATCATCGTGAAGAAGCTGCCGCCGGGTATATATCTAGCGCCCTTCGATTATACACAATGGAATGGTACATATGCCCCTAACGCGAACGCTTCAACACAAAAAACCTATTGAACTTTTGAAATTTATGACTATCAACAGGTGGTACCTGTATACTGTGCCTATCGCATTTAATTTAAGCAGGTAATCTTTATTGAGAATGAATTCACTTATTGCTGCAACGATCTACCACGCGCCCCCATTCGGTCTCCTTGTGGTAACCATCGTTAAAACGGCTTAGGCTCGTTCCCAGCCCCAGTCTTGGCACGAGTGCCACTTTCTGATGAAACTCGCTCGTACCCAGAGAGGGGCTGGAACCTTTCGAGCTCCGAAAATGGGGTTCGCTTATCGGAACGAGTGAATAGCATTCCGAGCTTCCTAATATGGAATAGTGTAGAAACTTAGTGTCTGAAGCTCTTGGCGTGAGGGCTCCGGAAATTGTGTGCTCTGCGGCTCAGCAGCCCAGATTCCTCCTCATCGCCATCGACACAGTCAACTCCACCCATCCTCTTCGGACTGCACCTGCATTCCAATCCACAACACATATCGAAAGCCAAGACACCCTACGTCATTCTAGCATCTACCTTCTAGGGCCCTTTGCGACGATAGCTATGCCCCCTAAGGGAAGTAAACGCGCCGCGTCGGAGGCGCCAGGCCCGAAGGTCAAAAGGAACAAACATGATCGTGGAAGCCTCTCCAATCACTACACGATTGACAATTGGAAGGGATTCCTCCCGAAGAAGATCTTGGAGGCTGTATTGGCTGTGAAGGTGAGCGGGTCTAAAACGCGCAAGATGAGGACTATTGTGTCGACTGGCTAACGCGTATAACCTGCTAGACCCC
>MU122331.1:52903-93669 GCA_014904905.1 Wilcoxina mikolae CBS 423.85 | reverse complement strand
GCCTGCGGGCTGCATGCTGTATGATGAATAAATAAATAAATAAATAAATTCACTCTAATCAGTTTTCTGTTTTTCTTCTCTTTAGTTTCTTTCTGGATACAATAATACACATATATGTATTTGTCTTCAACCTGCTATTACAGCTTCAATATTATGATATGAATGTTTAATCTCTGCAGTTATGGCCAGAATATACAGTAGTTGTAATATGTAAGGGTGTACGTATGTGTACTGCCTCGTATAAGAGTATAAGGGTAAATACGATTGCAAACGAGGACAAGTGAATATAGTAGAGTAGTATGTAGGTAGGGTTATAGATGGTGTGCAAGAGCACTCGTATGAACTGACTATATACTGGACAGTTACCCGGCCATATGCCGGCCGCCATTATATTATATGGTAGCCTATATAGTACTGGATTGAAGGTGGCCAATTCAAATACACAGCAGTAGATAGATAGTATATTTGCAGATCGCCAAATATTTCATGACATAACTTTGACCATGTCAGACAATGAAATTTCAGTTGGATGTCAGGTCTATTTATCACTGCATAGTATTGTATCCACCAAATATATAGGTATAGCAGATACTGAGTAGTTAGGCTGTGGAATTCAAAGCTGTACTGGCTTGAGTTACCACCAGTTAAACCCAAATATGGGTAGAAGTTACCATTGCAGTGAATATAGAAATAATACTGGCAGTCTAGCTTTTTACTACTCAATTTTGTTTTAAAGTAGCAAAAGCTTCCATCTTATAGCCATGACATTCACCTGTGGAGGATTGTAAAGCCTATGGAAATTCACAGATATCCTTGAAATATCCAGAAATATGTCCAGAATCTGATCATATTTGCAGATACTCACATGCTACCAAATATCTTCAATTGACATCTATTATTATTAGATGACTGAGTGTCATCAGTTATTCAGGGTTTCATCTGACCTATTGATCTCTAAAATAGATATCTGGTAGTACATGGCTTTTTTTCAAATTAAGTTGGATCTGACTGATAAGGCTGTCTACATAATGTCAGTGGTTTGATCAGGCCACCTGTAATTACTGGACACATGGTAATGAATATATGGCAGTTGATACCCAATGGCAAACATATATTAGTAGATCTTCAGAAACTGATAAACAGTTGCAGATATATATTGTCCAATCCAAATATAGTTCTATATATGGCTGAAATATGTCAGCAAATATGAATCAGTAGTCGATACAAGGTAGCCAATTCAGATTTACAACAATTGATATACAGTGGCAGATATACAGCAGTATATGTAATATCAGTGCTAGGTGCACTTGGCCTCGTAAGTGCACTTGGCCTCGTAAGTGCACTTGGCCTCGTAAGTGCACTTGGCTTGTAAGTACATTTGGCCTCCTAAGTGCACTTGCCTCGTAAGTGTACTTGGCCTTGTAAGTGCACTTGTCCTTGTAAGTGCACTTGGCCTCGTAAGTGCACTTGGCCTCGTAAGTGCACTTGGCCTCGTAAGTGCACTTGGCCTTGTAAGTGCACTTGGCCTCGTAAGTGTACTTGACCTCATAAGTGCATCTGGCCCTCATAAGTGTACTTGACTCGCAGGTGCACTTGGCTGCTGAGGCTGGGCAAGCACCCTTCATATATAATCACCTTGCGAAGTACTTTTGGCATGCTAGGAATTATCTTACCTATATAGCTCACAATTGATATATATTACTTTTCCCGTTTGAAACCCCATCTACACATATCCACCCATACCAGGACCTACGTCCTTACAATACACCAGTATTCACAGCAGTTGATATATAGTGGTGGATACAGCCAAACAATATGATATACGACTTGGAAAGTGATCAGGGTGTCAGTTCATGAACATCAGTTTAATAAAGTCATTTTAAGGCTGCAAAGCCACCTCCAGTGCATGGCAGAATAGTAAGGACATATGTGTGAGTATCTAATGTCTGCATGAAGCCTACTCATTGGTTGACCAATTGCCTTCTAAGACCTGAAACCTCAAAATCGAAACATTCAAACTCATTTAAATATATGAATTTCATTCTGATCATGATACTGTGTATATGTAAAATATGTATAAGTTGTTAGCCTTTCACCTTCTGCTCTCCAATATATGATATCTTCAATTTTGAATCGACAGCTTTCGAAAAGAATTCAAAATTTGCATAATATCAATACTGTTCCTCAGAGGTTTTATATCAGGACAGATATACAGAGGTTCATACAGAGAGGCTGATATACAGTAGCAGATCTGTGATCATGATTGCCAATAAAGATTTATAACTACTGATACACGGCAGTGAATACATGGTGGCCAATTTAGATTCACAGTTGCAGATACATATCTACAGATATACACCAGTATATATACAGTGATAGATACACAGTAGACAGATAGATAAATACACATATATAGTGGTAAATATACAGTGGCAGATATACAGCAGCAGATACGTTGCAGCAGATATGAAATAGCAGATATAAAGCAGCAGATACACTGACGAACCCTCAGCAGTTGTGATGGTCAACTGCAAATAGGGTTTGCTGAGTACATAACTTTTTCAAGGTGGTGAAGCCGTCTCCAGGCCTTGTAAGTGGCAAGAAGATTAAATCTGTTTCAAGACATACTATAGGGATTAAAAACTACTTAAGTGCAATATATCAGGATTTCTGAATTATAGTCTAGAATAGCAATACCAGACAGTGAGTGGATAACTTGAAAGGATTCCTCCTTATTATCAAGACCAAATGTTAGTTCGCATTACAACATACTCGGCTACCTTTGGTGCTATCTGCTGTACATATGGACCTGTTGTTTCTTTAGCTTCCAATGTCCATGACTATCAGTCCAATAAAATCCACAAGTTTTTATCTGACCACAAAGTAATATATATATCAATTGTATATAATTCATTACTCTGTAACCTTTCGATTTCAAGTTTATAATATCTTCAATATTGATAGAGTTGTTTTGGAACCACTGGTAAAATTAAGTAACAATCAATGATTTATCTAAAGCTACTGCACAAATATTCAAGATATCTTTCATTGGAGACCGAAAGATCTGACAGGGATGACTTGTACATAATGTATTTATACATAACTTCAATATCAGAGCAGAACTCAAAGACTTAATAGAAAAAACTGGTTTGGAATATTCTAGCTGAATATATTAGTAGTGTATCTACTGCAGCTCAGTATACTATGGTGAGTATAATACCGACAGCGTCACCCAAGGTTCACCAGTACAAGTAGTATCCTTACTGCTTTCAGGACTTCTTTGCATTGAAAGTTATAAATATTTGCTTAGGATGTGAAAGTCAATAAAGATAAAGATTCAAGACAACGATGTTTGGCTTTCGAATATGTATATTGTTAAGGCTTTTCTCTCCTTGTAAAGAAGCTTGTCCTGCTACCCTTGGAGATTTCAGAGGTCTTTTATACCTCTTTCCTCACTCTCTAACTATTACTTCTATCCACATTTCTCTCATGAGCATCTCTACCTAACCACCCTTTATAGCAATATCCTTTCACTTATCAGCTCACCATCCACTCCTCTGCAGCACCTCCCATATCTTTCCACTAATATCTCCTACTCAAACGAATATTATCCCTATTGACATTAATCTCTCCGACATCTGTAGTCTGGACCTATCATATCCTTTTATTGTCTTAGCCTCCAGATGAATGGTATCTTTTGGATCATGAGCAGTATCAAAAGCAACATCAGCTAGAATATAAGCTCAGGTACTTTGGTATCTACAGCCTTTCAGCTGTCTTCGTATTTTCAGTGGTATGAACTGGCAGAGTATCAATTCAGTAACTACCCTTGATTCCTTATCATTGGTGTGGTTGGCTGCATAACAGCTTATCTGATTTCATTGGTTGTGATAAATAAATTGGGTCATAACCTGTGAATATTCGATAATGTGCAGGGATGATACTTGCTCCATCCTCATCCAGCTATCATTGGGTGATCGTATGTGACCCTGCTTCGAGGGTACCTTTGAGATGTAACAGTTCGAAAAGCTAAGGCCAGCATATCCAGTGCCAACAGACTATTTTTCAAAATAAGTATCAGAGCAAGTTCAATCCTGACAAAGAAAACATCGTAATAACAAAATAATCTATTCAATCCAAGAGATCGAACTTCAGTCAGATAATTAGCGATCAAAACTGATGTGTTAAAACAACCATATTATTGAATTGATGAAAATACTTGTATCAAGCGAGGTGTAGCAAGGCAACTTGAAATCTCCTATCAAATGATAACAATACTTGAGAATTGAAAGAACATATTAAAGCAGCAATTCACAGTCAGAACTCATGTGTGGATACAATCCTTAAATATGATTATAGTGTTTACCACTCTACCACTATAGAACTATTTGTTCCAATTTCTGAGAAGAACCTTCTGATCCCATATTGTACCAAACATCTCTACAAATATGGTCAAAACCAACTGCCCTTCTGCATTTCAGCTGATTATCATATTATCAATAAACTGAAACCTATCATGAAATAGAAGGCATCATCATTGACTGAATCCTATCCTGAAACAGTAGTAACATTTGCAATCAAGAGTATTTCCAAGACTGTATGACTTTTAGGTCTCCAACAAAATATAATCTTCACTTTTAGAGTTTTCAAAAGTCTTCAAGAAAATAATAATTCTTCCTGGAGTCTCCATCAGTATGGAAATCATTAATATTTTTCTCTAGAGGGTCTAGCAATCTCCAGAAAATATTCTGAAGTCTTGTAAAGACGTACATCCTCGTATGGATAGATATACGTAGATTCAGTTGCAAACGGGAATAAGTAATAAAGATATCAATTGTACGGTATGTAGGTAAGATAATCGCTAGCGTGCCAAAAGCACTTCGCGAGGTGATTATATATGAAGGGCACTTACCCGGTCTCGGCAGCCAAGTGCACTTGCGAGGGCCAAGTGCGCTTGGGAGGGCCAAGTGCACCTGGGAGCCAAGTGTGCTTGGGAGGTCCAAGTGCACCTGGCACCGCCATTACATCATCCCCCTATTTATCAGCAGACCCCCTGGGCTGCAACATATATACATGAAGAAAGACAAGATAAGGTGTGTACGCCTTCGTACGTCTGCATAAGTCCCGCGACCGATCGGTGCCATTGCGGCGGCCTCACGGCGGATTCGGTGCACGGGGAAATCCATCTCCAGTGGTAGGTGGTAAAACCCGTGCCGACGCATTTTATACCGGGCCGAATGCGTAAGAAGAGAAGAAGAAAGAAAGAAACCCGAGGAGCCGTGTCATTTACTCCAAATCCTCCTGATCCTCTATAACCCTGATCCTCCGTAGACCTCACGTCGATTATGGCCGTGGCTTAGTTGGATGCTTCCGATGGAGCTCATCGACCAGTTCTTGAGGGTCTTCGAGATTCTCTGCCGGCTCCCAGCTCGTACGTATGTAATTGTAACCGGCCCACTGAACGAGATAGTGGAGCTTTCGGTAGCATCACTTGGAATCGAGAATCCGATCGACTTCCCACTCGTCCGTATCGTCGACAATCGTCAGTTGCAGTTCCGAAGGCAGCTGGCCGATAGCAGGCGGCAAGTACTTATCAAGCAGGGAGACGTGAAACACATTGTGCATACGCATCGTCTTTGGCAAGTCTAATTTGTAAGCATTCTTGTTGATGACTTTTCTCACCATGTATGGACCCACGTGCTTGTAATCTAACTTCTTTGACACCCTTGCCGTCTTGATGTTCCGAGTCGAAAGCCAAACCTTATCTCCGACCTCGAACGATATTTTCTTGCCGCCGACGTACTTCGTCTGGTGGGCTTGAGTTTCCAACAGGTTTTCTCTCAGGGTGCTGTGCGTGTCCTCCAGTCCGGCTGCCAAGGTATCTGCTTCAGCTTCCGACTTCAAGCGGGTTAAGTCCTTGGGTGCCTTGAACTGCATCGTCCGGTGGTAGTTGTAGTTGGTCCAAAAGGGTATCATCCATGTCAAAGCATGTACCGCGTTGTTGTAGGTGAATTCCGCCAGTGGCAAGAGCTCCACCCAGTTATCCTGCTCATAGTTGCAGAAAGCCCGGAGGTACAGCTCCATCGTCTGATTCTGCCGTTCCGTCTGGCCGTCCGTCTGCAGATGAAAGGCGGTCGACAGTCGGTGGTCCATACTTATTTGACTGCAGACTCTCACCCAGTACCGACTCGTGAATTGGGTGCCCTGATCGGTGACGATGGTGTCGGGGAGGCCGCGTTTGCAGATCACGTGCTCGATGAAGAGCCTGGCCAGCTCTGGTGAGTCGACATCCTTTCTGCAGGGCAGGTAGATCGTCATCTTGGTCAGTCAATCGACGATGACTAGGATCTCCGTATATTCGGACGCGGTCGATCCTGGCAGGTCTGTGACGAAGTCCATGGTGACGCCTTCCCAGAGTCGTGATGGTGGCGGCAGTGGCATGTTGATTCTGTGGTGGGCATGCGGTGGGGCCTTAATTCGGTGACATACTTTGCAGCTGCTGACGAACTTCCTTATGTGCATGTCCATTGTGGGCCAAAAGAAATCCCTAGAGACTAACTCAGCAGTTTTAAGAGCTCCAAAGTGACCGGACTCAGGGTTTTGATGGAAGAGACTTATCACTTGGCCGCGGAGAACCTCGTCCGCAGGGATATATATCCTCCCCTCATAGGTCAGAGCTCCAGCGACGACACTCCATTGGTTGACATCTTTGGCTTTGGCTTTGGCTTTGGCTTTGGCTTTGGCGTTGGCTATGGCTGTATCTATTGGGTTATCGACTAGCTTACTCGAGACGTCGACCACCAATAGGTCAGTAGCCTGAGCCTTCTTTATCGCCGGTAGGAGGACATCGTAGGGTTCGACTGCCAGCGTCGCCAAAAGCTGTCCGACAGGCTTCTCATAGCTGATCTCATATTCGGGACGTGTCGATAGGCCATCGGCGGGGTTTTTAGTGCCTTCCTGGTGCTCAATTGTGAAGTCGTATGCCAAGAGAATTTCTGACCACCTGGCTTGTCGCTGTGAGAGCACTTTGGAAGTTTGGAAATACTCAAGGTTCTTGTGGTCATACTGTATCAGAACTTTGTGACGGGTGCCCTCCAGATAGTGCCGCCATTGCTTGAAGGTCTCGACGATGGCGAGAAGTTCCCGATCGTATGTGTCGTAGTTCTGCTCAGCCGCAGAGCAATTTCGAGAGTAGAAATTGACTGGGCGGTGGGTTCCGAAGCCATCATACTGGTTCAGGATGCCTGCAATCGCGAAGCCGCTCATGTCCGTCAGAAGGATGATCGGCTTGGCTGGGTCGAAATGCTGCAAGATCGGTGCTGCGGTGAAGGCCTTTTTGAGTTTCCGGAAACCCAACTCGGCTTCCCGAGTCCATTATCATTTCGACCTGATCGGCTGCAATCAATTTGATTGTTGTTTCGGCTTACTGCTCTTGCTCTGCCCATCGGATTTTAATAATTCTGTGAGCGGGAGGGTCACCTTAGCATATTTTCGGATGAACCTCCAGTAGAGGTTCGTGAACCCGAGAAGGATTTGGACATCCCGTACCGACTTGGTAGTCGGCCAATCCTCGATCATCGCGATCCGATCCGTTTCCATGCTGACACCATCGGCAGAGATCACGAAGCCGAGGAAGCCGACCTCCGAGATCCCAAATTGGTACTTCTTTGCCTTGCACTAGAGGCCGAACTCTTGGAGATGTTCCAGCACCTTCCGAACATGCTCGTCGTGCTCTTTCACGTTTGTGGAGTAGATCAGGATGTCGTCAAGGTAGCATACGGCAAAGTCATCAATGTAAGGCCGCAGACAATCGTTGATAAAAGCCTGGAAACTACCTGGTACGTTCATCAAGCCGATTTGCATGACGTTGTACTCGAACTGACCGTATCGGGTTCAGAAAGCCGTCTTGTACTCGTCACCTTAATGCGAATAAGGTGATTGGCTCCGCTAAGGTCGAATTTTGTAAAGATCCTGGCGCTGCCAACACGGTCAAGTATCTCTGAAATCAGTGGCAGAGGATACCGGTTCTTAACTGTCACCTTATTGAGCACATGGTTGTCCACACAAAGTCTTAAGCCACCGTCATTTTTCTTTGCAAAGAGTATTGGTGCCGCCGCCGGTGATGATGACCACTGGATGAAACCATTGGCCAGGTTTGTCTCGATGTAGGCCTTTAGAGTTCTCAACTCGATCTCGGATAGGTTATAGATATGCCCATATGGTAACTGAAAACTGGGCTCCACGTCAATCGCATGGTCAATTGACCGGTGTGGTGGGAGCGTCTCTGCCTTGGCCTTGCTAAAGAAGTCCACGAATTCCTGATACTTGGCGAGGATATGGCCGCCGTCATCTGTAAGTACCATTTCAGGTGCAGCTCCATCTATACTCATTAGCTGTGTGTTTCAATCATCTGATGGAGGGTAGGAATTCCCGGGAGTAGCGGTAACAGCCGGCCCATCGCAATGGGGCATGACAGTGGCGTGCCTCCTCCCTTCGTAACTCGGCGAGCCGGTAGCAGTCATTCAAGCCCCGGATTGTTGGTAACTCTTCTGCCGCAACGACCACCACTACTCCCTGCCCCCCCGTCCAGCACCTGGGGCCAATCTCACCTCCTTCGGCGATGCCTCCAACGGTCGCTCCCATCAGTCCTGTACAATCCTCCAATCTTAGGAATAATGTCCCGACGACCTCTTCTCTGGCCAATAGATCGTCGAAGGCAGTAGCTCCAAGTATTTGAACATCCGGTATTTGAATATCCGGAGTACAGCCACCTTCGGAATACGTCTCTTCCCTAGCTGTAGATCCTGGTGCATTTCCAAGGCATTCTGGTTGGTCTGTCCGGTCCACTACCACCACTTCCGCTCCCCCTGGAGTTCGCAAAGCCAAAAGTCAACCGCGTTGCCAATCGACATCAGGATTCCTGGACTGGAACCAAGGCAAACCCAAAACCAAGTCGTAAGCCCACATGGGCACAACTAGCACATCCGATTCCTGAACCGGTGATAAGTGCTCCAAATATTGAACCGTGAGCGCCGTTTTTCGACTCTCGCTTGCGTGAGCCATCACCTGGCCGTTAAGGCCCAGAGTCATGACGAAAGCCGGTTCGTCCGGTAAACCGAGCCGTTTGATTAATCTCGGTGATATGAAGATGATCGTCACACCACAATCGATAAGTGCTCGCACGAGTTGCATCTCCCCCTTCCCAGTTCTTATAAGAATCTCATGGACAATATGCGATGTGTCCGGTCTGGCTGTGCCGCATAAGTACTGAACTTATATGAGAGCTTTTGGGCTCTCAAACACCACCCTTGGCTTCAAGGCGATCCGATATAGTTGTATGCTATCCATCGTTGCCATCAACGTCTGCGTTGCCAACCTTTCCAAATCCAATTCTGCCTCGTCGAACCTCTCCCGCCGGGCTAGATGCCGACATAGACTTATGAGATTGTTGCCTGTTGGTTATCGAACGACTTCTGTCATTTGACTTGTTGCCCTTCATTGCCACTCGGACTCGGGGCTAGCTTCTGGTCTTGCAGTGGTGGCTTACCTCCTCCAAAATATTTGGGGCAGAAACCCGCCTTGTGGTTCGGCGATCCGCAGTGTAAGAATTTGCTGCTGGATCGTCGACTTTCAAAGACCTCCGTCGACACTCACGGTGCTGGCGGTAAGCCTGACGATTGTCCTCCGCCTGTGTTACGTGTTTGTTCGATCCGGGCTGGCCCGATTTGTCGCCGGTATTGTTTCCCGTCTAGGAGATGGATGGCCAGTGGCCCCGCTTGCCACCCTTATGGAATGTATCCGTCGGCTGCTTTTGCTACTGCTGAGGCTGCTGTCTCCTGGTCGTCCTTCCTGGCCCGGGCTGGAATTCCGCGGCTGCTGCTAGGTCGAAAAGCTCGTAATTGCTTCCGAACCTCCTGTTTGTTGTCAAGGGTTTAACCTGTGATCGTAACCCAGGCTTCATCCCCATCCAGGCCATTTCGTATAACCTCATAGGGTCCTGTTCTTCGTCTCATTCGGCTTCTCGCCACAAGGTACAGAGCTCGTTGGCCCATACCCGTACTGGTTCCTCCTGGTAATGGAATCCCTGGTTGAACTCTCGGTAGGCCCGCATGGCTGCGTTCAGCATACGGTCGGGGTCGCCGTACGTCTTTTGGAGTTGCTCAACGAAGATGTTAAAATTGTTCATGGCAGGGTGGTTCGAATTCCGTAACTTTTGACCCCAGGTGTCTGGGTCCTCCATCTTCGGTTCCTGTTGCGAAGGATCCTTATGGCCGCTCCGACTCCCATGTAGGTTCAAGATGTACTTGACGTGATCCGGTGCCCCGTTCGGGAAATGATGTTGGTGTGAGTCGAAGTTCCCACGGAGGACACTGATTAAGTTATCCAATTCGGGGGTGTCCCCGCAGTATCGCTCAGGGTCGACCATCTTAAAGATTCCACACTTACCGCGTACCTGGTCCGCAGCTCGCTCTTTAGCAGCCTCTCGTTCCCGAGCTGTTTCTCTCTTCCAGGCCCATTCCCCTTGTTCGGCTGCTCTCGTACGGCACTCGGCCCGTTGTTCGGCTTGCATTTTGGCTTGTTGCTTGAAAAGGAGCTCAAACATCAATCGATTCTGGGTGGCCAGATCGCGGTAATCATCTTCGGTAATCATTGATGGGAAGTCAATGTCGTCATCGTCATCTCTGACACGTGTATTTTCCAGCTCAGGATTGAGATCACCGTTGTCAGGATTCAGATTGTCGTCATCGGTATCGAGATTATCATCAATCTCCTCCGGAAGAACCGATGGTCACTCGACTGGAGCCCATTGGCTGCTAGCCGTCGATGCCTGCAGAGTTTTCTCGCTTTCGTGATCATCAGTGATGACTACTTGTCTTCTAATTGACTTCTTTGGAGGTAGTGAGGCTGCAATTGTATAAAATCGACAAATCGTCTGTTTGTATGCGTGTCGTGACGCATCGAAAAAGTAAACAAATTACGAAACCCCATAAGTGAAACGTATCTGGTGACTAAAAAGTGATTATAGTGAAGTACGTACATCCTCGTATGGATAGATATATGTAGATACGGTTGCAAACGGGAATAAGTAATAAAGATATCAATTGTACTGTATGAAGGTAAGATAATCGCTAGCGTGCCAAAAGCACTTTGCGAGGTGATTATAAATGAAGGGCGCTTACCCGGCCTCGGCAGCCAAGTGTACTTGCGAGGGCCAAGTGCGGTTGGGAGAGCCAAGTGCACCTGGGAGCCAAGTACGCTTGGAAGAGCCAAGTGTACCTGGCACCGCCATTACAAGTCTACAGAAGAATAACAAATCACAGTACAGTATCCACAAGTATTCCAAACTTTTATGTTTTTCTTTGTAATCACCAGAACTCTCTTCGGAGTCGTTTCGAATTTTCAGAAAGACAATGATTGTCAACATTATATCTAGGAGTATCGTGAAATCTTCTAAACCATTGGGAAGTAAAATATTAGAAATATTCAATACATTCAGGACAGGTTAAAGCATGAATTGAAACCAAAAAATAATTTAAAAAAGAAAATTATCTTTTAAAGATTGTAGCCCTTATATTACAGATTAAGAGAAAGGTTGAAGAGTTGATAATAGAGAGTAGATGGCTGTACCTAGAACACATAAAAATCAATGAGTTGCATTGACTCTAAGTATCTCTATAAGATATACAATGTCAAGAATCATAGGTAGTACTATCAGCCAAATATAATTTTCACTTAAATGATCTCCAAAAGTGTTCAAAACTTGATATTATATTTTGAAGTCTTCAGAAATCTTCTGAAGAGTAGTTTAAAAAACATTTACAATATTTAAAATATTCTAAATATATTAAAATATTGTTTCGAAGAAAAAAGAGTTTTTGAAAAACAGTAAATAAAATTTTGTTGATAACAAAAGCAGTTTAATACTACTAGTGAGTTGAAAAGATAGTATTTACAATATCAAATGGATTGCAAATCTACATCGGTTCTGAGTACAATATTGTTTGTTTTCTAGATTACCAAATTGTAATTTTCTTTTTTCTTGGAATTGCTTATTTTTTTAAAACAATCTTTTAACCTATTGTGAACAATTTAAATTTATCAACAGTGTTATACCATTTTATACCATTCTATACCATTTTATTCCAGGATATTTCACAAGCCTTTATGTAAAGAAGATATATCTAACTAGAATTAACAATCCAATTATTTTTGATATTACCTTTTGCAGGGCACACAGTATTTACAGTATTCAGCTTTCACTAGTTATTTGATTTTCAAATTATAGATCACTTTAAATCTTAACCCTTAGCAGTATAATCTTGAGAGTTATTTTAAGCACTGGGCAAAATCAATTTACTATATATAGATTGGAATTCAGGAGTAGCCTATTACTTCAAAATTCAATGAGTATTGCTCAGCAATATACTGTACATGTCACATTCAAATAAATGGATAATTCAGTAAATAGTATATTAATACTCTGTGTATAGGCCATCCTGATTTGAATCAACTATTTATTTGAATATCACTATTCATCCCTACTATATAACAGGCAAGTACACTACACGAAAATTTACCCGGCCAGGGTTAGGAGTATGATGACCCACTCAAAAAAGTGGTGTAGCCACATACCTGAAGGAGCCAGAGGCGAGTTCGATCCAACTTTGAGAGAGAAAAACCAAAGTATGAAGATTAATTTCTAAGGGTACCGTATGGTCCCCACCCACATGTTCACTTGTGTAAATTCGGCATGCGTGGTATATTACTCTATCAGATGTGGGATATATATTTCAATCACCAGTTAAACAAATTGTCAAGTAGTGGAGTATATATATTCCATTCATATGGATACAGCATTTAGATTACTATGCAATAATATGGAAATGGTGATGAATGTTCCCATTCATTTTCAAATGGAGCATTGCTGGGCTAGTAGTGGGACACGAATCAGCGGATGCTTTTTCGTACAGCTCACTAACCATGCTGTCGCACAACACTTCTCCATTCCACAATCTTCAACTTACAACGCAATCAACAATCTACAAAATCCACAACCAAGAATCAACACTCTCCACCATTCACACTATGAGGGTTCCAGATGATGAGATAGACTATGATCTCCTAGACTTTATGCGGAAAGCCTTACATGGTGCCAGACCTATTCAGACCATTCACACACCTAAAACCCTTGTCCTCGGTATGTCCACCCATCTACCCACCTGAGGTTGCCAGTCTTCCTGAATCGTATCAAGAGAGCGCACAATTCATCGTCGACAATGCCATCGATGTTGCGCTTTCCCGCGAGCACATCGTGAAGGCTGCTGAAGAGATATATCTCGCGATGCAAGCAAAGGCCTATTCGACTGAGACATGGTCGTCTCACGAGTTGCACCCAAAGGCAAAGGACCAAGCCACCGTTGACTTCATCTTTACAATGGATTTATTAAACTTCTGCTTCTGGTCCGAGTTGGACGCGAAGACAACGTTCTCTGTGGATTATAGAGGGAAGAGGTGGACGGGGTATTGGGGTCTTGTTGCCCTATTGCAGAGAGCTCTGGAAGAAGGTGTGGTGCCAGTGTGATATGGCTTCCCATATGCGAGCCTGACAAGTTCCAGGTATTCCAATAACCTGTCCATACTTCTGGGTCGATGATCAGATATGCTCTGATGATCTCTTGAAACACGTCTTTCGTTCATCCACGTCAGAAGAGTTCGCATTGTTTCCGGAACGCGTCGCCTGCCTGCGGGAAGCTGGCCAGGTTCTTTGCGAGGTATGTGTTCTCTGAACTGATGGGATAAGTTGGGCCTCAATCGGGACACTGCTCAATTGGGAGATAGGCATGGAATGTCTCCTCAAACTGAACACTGTTTGGAATGAGATCAACTAAGCCTGCTGCTATGTGGTAGGCGCACTTGCTGAGGCTCACAGAGATATGAAGGCACGTTTGCCAATATGATTGACGAAGCTGACTTTTCCGCCGTCGCCCTGGTTGTAAAACTAGCCGACGAGCTTCCATGCTTCCGAGATGAGCATGAGTTTGAATACCACCGGGTAAACTTCTACAAACGTGCTCAGATTCTCGTTGCCGGTACAGTACCTCGACATATATACCTCATACCTTGCACCTCATGGTGATTACTCACGTTTTAACCCTCTCTAGACGTCTGGGCCTGTTTCAATGGCAAGTCCTTTGGTGAATTTGACGATATTGATGACCTTACAATGTTTGCTGATTATCGCGTCCCCGTTACACTGACGACACTCCGCTGCATCCAGTTTTCGCCCAAGCTTGAGGCACATATAAAGGCTGGTAAGATGATCCCTTCGGGCTCATCGTGGGAGTGTCAGTTGCGTGGTGCGAGTATATGGTGTGTCGAAATGATACGGAGAGAGATCCTGAAGAAATATCCAGAAGCTGAAGGCATAAATGCTGTCTTGATTGACTTTTACTTGTATGATACTGCAAAAGAGATGCAGGAACAGCAATGCGAGGCATTGCCGCATCATAGAACTAGAAGCATTTGGTATTAGAAGGGTATAGACTTATTTCCTACATTTACATTCAGTTGGATGTCGCGATTACCCCGACTTGTGATTGGTATCATACAGGAGTCTGGTAAAACTCAGCCAGCATTGTCATATACAACGTCCTCCATATACTACATCTATAGGTAAGTAAAGTAGCACACTTCCGACAACCAACTGACAATGCCAAGCCGATCCGTTGGTACACCAAAAACCCCGCTTACTTTGACTTCATGCTGCATTTTTTTTGCCGTGTAATTTCTTAAAACCCTGTTGATGTGAATCATCCTTACATCAATTACATTCGATGACATTTCTGAAAGGGTAAATTAAGTTTCTGCCGAGCAGATTCCTGATAAAGGATAAGCAACTACTGCTGATAATGCTGTCCTGATACTGGACTATGGCTTGCTATACACAAATGATTCTTGTGTATCCTTCGACAATAATCCTGATTGTAAAGCTATTGTCAATAATATCAATGGCTACACAATTCAACTATAGATAATATTCAAATCAATTGATATTCAATCAATAATATTGGACTTATGTAAAGCATCCAGATCAATAAATGGTGATGATATTGAAATTCTTGGAGACAAAATTAATCAACCGATACTATGTTCCTGAAACTAACCGTATGGTTTGGGATAGTATTATGTTATATTTCAGTGAAGTAGAATTGATATTCAAAACAATGTAATACTGAGAGCAGTACTCCAGGTTTAACAGTACAAGTAGTATCCTTAATGCTTTCAGGACTTGCGTGCAATGGAAGTTTGAAAAGATTCGCTTAGGATGTGAAACTCACTAAGATATAAGACAAAGATGTTTGGCTTTCCAATTCGTATATTGTACAGACTTCTTCTCTTCATCAAGAAGCCTGCACTTCTCTCCTTGGAGATTCCACATGTCTTCATCCATCTATCCTCTCGCTTTAACAATTACTTCTATTCATATTTCTCTTATAAGCTTCTGTACCTAACCCCCTTTGAACCAATGCTCTTCTTTAAATAACATACTCTTCCGTGTCTTCACACCTCTGTCTGACTGACCATACCTTTGCTCGAATATCCTCTACTAAGACGAATAGAATCCCTACTGCTATCAGTCAGTCAGATATTTATGATCCAGATCTATGGTATCCTTTCGATTTCTTAATCTCTTGACACATGGTATACTTTCGATTGTTAGGGGTATTGGTGTAAGCAATTTGCATATGCATGTTCATCAACAATCTTGTCAGCTATGATGCAAATGAGTCAGGTATATTCGTATCTACAATGTTTTAGCTGTCTTTGTATTTTCAGTGGTATGAGCTGATTGAGTATCGATCCTGTAAATACCCTTGATTCTTTATCAGTAGTATAGTTGACCGTATTCAGTTCATTTGATTTCGTTGATTGTGATAATAGAATCTAGCAATAAACTGTGGAGATTCGATAACGAGTAGGGATGGTACTCATACCATCCCTATCATGTTGTTATTCTAGTGATCATAGGTAATCCCACTTCAAGGATTCCTGATAATGAACAATTCTGTCAGGTGTAACAGTCAATGATCTCATAAGGCTTCAGAAACATAATAAAAGCTTTACATTTATAGGAAGTTTGTAGCTCAAATTAAACAATATAATCTATCTGAATGAAATTAACTGATAGTACCAACAAGTCAGTTATAATGTTTTGTTTCATTCAAATTTATTATATAATGATATATAAATATTATTTCATCATCAAGACTCCAATAAATGTTGGAACTTTCTAATGTACTAATCAGAATTAAAAGAATATTTATTGTTGTAATGGCGGTGCCAGGTGTACTTGGCTCCCAAACGCACTTGGCCCTCATAAGTGCACTTGGCTGCCGAGGCCGGATAACCGCCCTTCATATATAATCACCTCGCGAAGTGCTTTTGGCACGCTAGCGATTATCTTACCTACATGTTGTACAATTGATATCTTTATCACTTATTCTCGTTTGCAACCGTATCTACACATATTCACCCATACGAGGACGTACGTCCTTACACTATAATCGCTTTTCAGTCACCAGATTCGTTTCGCTCACGGGATTTCATCATTTCGTTACTTTTTCGACACGTCACACATATACCGAGAACTATCGCTAGATTATCGATACAAGATAAATCTGAGAGACGCGTCACCTGCCATGATAGGCACTCCTGAACACTTGAAAACCCTATTCTCGACCTACAATGAGTATCATCACTAGATTGATGAAATAAGGATATGTATAACCTTCAATCGAGTCAATTGACTGCCGCAGAGACGATTCTACGGTGATTGCGAGATCAATCGGACGTCAATCGTCCCCAGGAGAAATACGTCACTGGCCCTTATAGCCACTGCTAAAAGATCTCGAAACAGATTTTAACGAGATCTATCGCATACGAACGGATTATCAAGACGAATCGAACCTTCATCAACGTCAGTCTCACATATCGATCAATTGGTTCTTCGATACCTCCTTTCCAACGCGTCACTACTTGGAACTCATAAAGATTATCATCGCTAGGGTGATGATTCGAGATGAGTACTTCGTCTATTGGAGGTGATTGTCGTGAGCAGAGCCAATTCCGAAATGATTCGGAGGTCAATTGACCCTGATACACTCGTGATCGGCCTGATGGCCACACCTCTGAGAAGACCTCGAAACACATTCGACAAGACTAAAAATGGATGAACGATCGATGGCAACCTATTGAGCCGCTCGAAGTGCTAGCGAAGCCTTCATCGACGTCCACTATACGCGTCGATTCATCGGTTCTACGATAGTTAACCCTGAACGTGACGGTTCATTGACGATCGAGCCGGGCCGGAAGTCACTGACGATAAACACGTTCGATCAAGCCCACTTGACGATTACCTTCTTACGATCTGACCGGGAGCTCTGAAGTGCACTTAACAATTACCTTTCTCCGAACTGAGCGGAAGCTCCGACGAGCACCTACGAAGCGTTAGCATCCACGAATGGAGCTGCAAGCTAACTTACTGAGCGTCAGCATTGCACGGAAGTGCACTTACGGAGAAAGACAACCGACGGGCAGAGTTCAAGACCCTGATAGTGGAGCTGCAATCGCAGATCATGAAGCAGCTCAGAGTGGGAAGTTTAACCCCTGAATGTTTTAAAGTAACAAGCAGGCCAAAGCCGATACTCCATTGTGCGATTCTACGAGACGGATGAACAAGTACAAAACGCGAACAAAATCAGAACATCAAGTCATCGTATCTCCTAGCGGGAATGGATACACATCAAGTCATCGTTTCCCATAGCGGGAATGGATGCACATCAATGTCGTCGTATCCCCTAGTGGGAATGGACGCACCCTCTCCTCCATATCCCTGATCAGGATTGGGCAAATGGTTATTCTTTTGTATATAGGAGAATATGATTGCCCTTCGGTTGACGAACCGGAGGTGCTGATCGTGCCTATGGCATATGACCTGGTTCTAGGCTTGCCTTGCTTCAAGACCAGGAACCCTGAGGTCAACTGGATATCCGGTGGACTTCTAGCTCTGCGGACCCCAAGTGGCGATGCAAATACACTGACGGCCACCGTCCATGTGACGTCGAATCCTCCACAGGCTTCGGCCGCAGGAGGGCAGTGAAGTCATTAAGTCTCCTGACATCTGCTCGGAGCCACCGCGTTCGAGAGTCTCTTAGCTAGTGATGAGATTCTCGTGGCATTCGTCATACGCATTGGCGATTGCACAGGATTGCTGTGAGCAACCATGGAAGGCATCACCAATGGTGAGAGGAGTGCCTGGAGCTGAATGAACGAGCAGGAGCAGCGGCGGTGGTTGCAGCAGAAGGGTTGCTTTGATGGTACTTGAATGACTGCTACCAGCTCGCCGAGTCACGAAGGGAGGAGGCACGCCATGGTCATATGTTCCATTGTGTCTGGGCCGGCTGATACCACTACTCCCAGGAATTCCTACCCACTATCAGACGAAGTTGGAAACACACAGCTAACAAGTATAGATGGAGTGTTGGCACCTGAAATGGTTCCTACAGACGACGGCGGCCATGCCATATCCCCGCCAAGTATCATGAATTTGTGAAGGTCTTTAGTCATGGCAGAGACGCTGCCACCGCCACGGTCAATTGACCATGCGATCGACCCCTGGCACAAGCTACCATATAAGCGTACCTATTACCTGTCGGAGGTTGAGTCAAGAACTCTAAAGGCCTACATCGAGACACACCTGGCCAATAGTTTTATACAGCGACCATCGGCGCCGATATTGTTGCAAAGAAGAAGGATGGCGGCTTGAAACTCTGAATTTGACTACCAAGCTCTCAACGCGAGCACAATCAAGAATTGGTAACCCATTCCATTGATATCGGAGATGCTTGACCATGTTGGCAGTGATGACAAATGGCTGCTGGGCGGATGGCACCTATTGAGCCACGGGGGAGCCATGGAATGCAGATTCTCGAGTGCAGGGTGCAATCGTGCACGCTCTTGAGAAGGATAACAAGTCTTCTTGCTGATATGGCATTACAAGGTTACGTCGTAAGTCTATCCCTTCTTTAAGGAATACTTACTTTATAAGAGATTCTGCAAGACTTGCAATTGAATGCAAATACAGAAGCACGAAGCCTCAATAGCAATCGAAACCGTCATATCAACGAGAAAATCGATGGGAATCGATGAGAATCGACACTGCATTCACCGGCCGCATTTAGTCTTCAACAGAGCACCAACCTTAAAAGAGGGGAATGACCGTTCCGGAAACCGAGAAACCGCTACTTCAAAAGAATTCCGGACTGCGAGTGCAGCAATGACTCACCATTACCACCTCTACGAACCAATCATGCTGCTGACGTCAAGTATACCTGGCCTCGTAGGCGCACTTGACCTTGTAAGTGCACTTGGCCTTGCAAGCGCACTTGGCCTCATAAGTGCACTTGCCTCGCAAGTGCACTTGGCCTCGCGTACGACTTCACTATCGAGCACCTGGAAGGCACAACAGACTCCGCCTACAGCCCGATTATGAGATCTGCTACAAGAAGCCTATCGGATGGCTCTTGGCGACCCTGACAGTTGAACCCTACGATAACCTCCTACCGGCGATTAAGAAGGTCCTGACCACTGACCCATTGGCGGTCAACGTCTCGGGTATGCTAGTCAATAATCCAATGGCCACAGCCGAAGCCGAAGACGAGAGATAATGGTATGTCGTCGCTGGAGCTCTGACCTACGAGGGGAGGATATATGTCACTGCAGACGATGTTCTCCGCGGTAAAGTGATAAGTCTCTTTTAGGACAACGCTGAGCCGGTCACTTTGGAGCTCTTCAAACTGCTTAGTTAGTCTCTAGGGATTTCTATTGGCATACGATGGACGCGTACATAAGGAACCAAATCAGCAGTCGATGTGAAGCTGCGCAGAATGCGAACCGACTGCAATGCTTAATGGACGTATGAGAAGGCTACTGCGTTGGAGCTTCAGAGCCGAGAGCGCGTATGCACCGAATTCCATGGTAACTATGACCTTGTATGGAATTGTTAAGAATTAGATATATCAACGAACGAATATGCTCTGCAATTGGCCTTTATCTCCGAGAGCACAAAACCAAGCCATGACGATAATCGATTGACGTCGCCACACATAGTGGTAAACAACCGCATCAGGCTAGATTTTAGGGTGCGCACCCTACAGCTAGGCTCGGAAGGGCATGGCGTGTGCAAAGTCACTACTTTCGTGCATTCAGAAGTCGATGGCATGGAGAATGGATGCCTTGATGCACCTGAAGCACACTTGGTTACTTTGTGAGTACGACCTTATGGCACACTTACTAGTTAGATATCGCAACTCAAACGAGCATGACGAATAGATGTCTATATCTGACTGCAATCGAGGGCCGAACGAGGCTGACACAGGTATTCCAATATGAAGCAGAATGACAACGGAAAGTCGGATTCTGATTACCGATATACGAGCCAACTTGGAGCCAATCGGTGAGACGCATAATCAGGTTATCACCAATCTGGTCTGTCGTGTGCTTGAATATACGAAAGCACAGAGACATGGAAATCATACGAATCCGAGGGCTCTCAAGAGCAGCAGCTATGACGAAGATAAGTACATCATGCAACTATGCTAGTTGACTGCTGCAGCAATGCGATACCGGCAGCGATGGCCTTGCACGTTCACAAACGAGTTCAATGAAAGAAATCGTATACAAACGAATGATCGATTAGTCAGAAGTCGAGCAATGATAACACTGTCCGGCATATCACGTGTCAACTACAATATATTGATACCGAATGATGCCCGCAAGTCGGCCAACGGCATTTACCGATTCGAGCACCACCGAGATAGTACTACACAGATCAATTGCTTTGATTCGGAGAAACTGGAAGTCCACTTGGACATTCGGAACCATGGACTTGCAAGCCTGCTGGAGCGGCTTCGATTCGGAGGTGAACTTGGAGGATTCAGGGTCAATTAGACGTTTCCTTCTCTTCTCTTCTCTTCTCTTTCTTCTCTTCGTTCCTTATGGATCTCGGCCCGGTATAAATGGCATCGGCATGGATTTTACCATCGCCACTGCAGGTGGAGTTTTCCCGTGCACCAGATCTGCCGTAAGGCCGCCGTGATGGGACCGATCAGTCGCAGGACTTATACAGTCGTGGGAAGGCGTACGTACCTTATCTTGTCTTCATGTATATATGTATTGCAGCAAAGGAGGTCTGCTGAAAAATAGGGGGATGATGTAATGGCGGTGTCAGGTGTACTTCGCCCTCGTAAGTGCACTTGGCTGCCGAGTCCGGGTAACCGCCCTTCGTATAAAATCTCCTCGCGAAGTGCTTTTGGTATACTAGCGATTATCTAACCTATATAACGTACAATTGATATCTTTATCACTTATTCTCATTTGCAACCGTATCTACACATATTCACCCATCCGAGGATGTACGTCCTTACGATTGTTGTAATATTAGGTGTACTGTTTCAGGTTTATCAGTGCAAACTATATTTGTATTTAATTCTATGATTTGACTTGTAATATAGGTTGTGAAGATTCACTCACAATACAAAAGTCACATAGTAATTTAGAACAAGAACTTATGCTGATCAATTGTATATTATTAAGGTTTATTCATAATAGAAATAGAATATATATTCAAGATCTCTTTGATAACCACCGACAATATGAAATCCAATATATCAATTTGTATAGAATGGATAGTTGTAAATCACATGTATATTTGTAAGTTTGGATATATACAGTTGAAGTGAACGTTTACAGGATTTTATTTTTGAATCATTTCATTAATATACTATTTAATTGTTTGGTATCTATTAAAGTACTAGCTACTGGAAACATCTGAAACTTAGATCAGCAGAAGAATCATTGGGCAGATATCTGAAACTTTGATCTGATGACCCAACTCTGGCCAGCAGAATAGCTCAACTCAAGGCCGCAGTAGATCTTTAACTAGAGGATATTAATAGACTTGAAACTTTAAGTTAGATCGAGTTAATCTACATGCAGACTATCTATTACTATTTTTGATATTCAGTAGACAATCAAATTTCACCATATGCTTATGGTCTCACTTGCACTTGCAGTTTTATATATACTCTACAGTTCATACTATGATTCTGCTTTTAAATCTGCCATGCATATGTACTCTACCCATGAATTCAATTATTGCTATTAATACTACACCATCAATAAGAATCCTCAATACTATAGCTGATTGGTATCATGTGATTTGTACCTATGGACTCTGGCTTCAGATATGGGTCACCAAGTAGAGTGCAAATACCAGCTTTGTTCCAAAGCATATTGACAGCATGCTTGTACTGGTACTGACTTATAGGGGACAGCATCAGACTATTGAAGTCTATAACTTTGTATGTTCTGTCTTCAAATAGCTATCATCTCTAGATGACTCCTATCCCAGAGAATACCTATATGTTGACACTACCTCCATATATACCTGTATACTATTTCCAGTTACAATCTCCAAGTATATCTGTATGTTAGTAAGCATCACCTACAATCACAGAGAAAGATCTGTTCATCTAAAATACCACTGTGATAGTGTAGATATAATCTACCAATTATTGATGAAGTCCAAAGAATCAAACTTTCTAATGATCAAATCTATCCAAAAGACCTACAATTTGGTCTTGTTAACAAATGACTGCAGTTGCATTTATAAATATTGGATATATTTCCAACTCCATTTTATTATTATGATATTCCCCTTATCGAGCAGGTTGTCTTTCTACCCTCTGAAATCTTTGAACTGTTTTGCTTATACTGTAACAAATAAACATCTTATCAACTATGATGACGGTACAGGTGCTCTTCTGATCACAGCTTCCTATCTGTCACTGGTTAATGGGTGGTGTGAGCTCATGAAGTATCTAGTCCGCAACATACATTCATGACTAATGAATATTATGAGTAATCAAAGTGATGTGTATCTTATTGCACTTGTAATAGTAGGCGAGTTGGTAAAATGGTGGTGTCATGTAACACCGGGTGCGTCACTCCAGGTTTACCAGTACAAGTAGTATCCCTACTGCTTTCAGGACTTGCTTGCGATGGAAGTTATGAAGATTCGCTCAGGATGTGAAAGTTACTAGAGATAAAGATTCAAGATAAAGATGTTTGGCTTTCCAATACGTATATCGTTAAGGCTTGTTCTCCTCGTCAAGAAGCTTGCCCTTCTGCCCTCGGAGTTTCTAGAGGTCTTTATACCTCTGTCCTCTCGCTCTAACAATTACTTCTATCTATGCTTTTCTCAAGAGCTCCTCTACCTAATCTTCCTTTCGAACCAATGCCCTTCCTGCCCTTCACCGCTCTTTCGGACCTTTCGCATCTTTCCGCTCAGATCTCCAACTTTGAAGAATAGAACCCCTACTGACATCAGTCCTTCGGACTTGTGTGATCCGGACCTATCGTATCCTTTCGATCTCCTTGCTTCCTGGCGAATGGTATCCTTTCGATCGTGAGGGATATCAGAGGTCTTGTCAGCTATGCTGCAAACGCAGGTGCTTTTGTATCTACAGCCTCTCAGCAGTCTTAGCATTATCGATGGCATGAGCTGGCAGAGTTTCGTTTGAATAGACACCTTGGATCGCTTATCAGTGGTGTGGTTGACTGCATGACAGCTCATCTGATTTCGTTGGTTGCGAGTGATATTCTATGTAGTTTCGATGACGTCCAGGGATGGTGCTTGTACTATCTCGATGTGGCTATCGTCGAGTGATCGTTTGTGTCTCCGCTCTGATGGCCCGTGGTGATGTACAGCCTGTGAGGTGTAACAATACCTCCTCCCTTACAGAGTTCATCTCTGAACGATTATACTAATCTGCTCTTCGTTGCTTTGGTAATAATGACCTCTTGTGCCCAAAACCCAAAGTCCTCCTTTTCTTCTTGGTACAATATGACCCCTTGTGCCCAAAAACCAATTCCATTTTCTAGGTGTCTTGCTAGCCGTTAGAAACCCTTCGTGGGGAAAAGGTACTAGCGCAACCTCTTGTCCTTAGCCGCCTGAGGGTTCCGCTTATGATAGTCCTTCAATAACCTCTTATCATCAAAGTTCTCATAAGGTTCCTCAGTCCAATCTGTTTCGTCTGGATACCCTGTCCATTCAACCAGATATAACACCTTCTTTCGATCCTTGCTATACTGGCTGCCCATGACCTCTTTAACCTCATAGCCTGTTTCGTATTCGTAGCCTTCTACATTGTAACCCAGTTCATTTCCTTCGCTGGTAGCAAGTTCTGGTATAGGTCTGACTGGAACAGTAGCCGTTCGATAGGGTTTGATGAGAGAGACATGGAAAGCATTATGGATTCGCCAACGCTTATGCAATTCAAGCTTAACTGCGGTGGGCGAAAGTACCTTTAGTACCTTAAAAGGACCATGTAGCTTCGCATCTAACTTTCTAGATAGACGTCTAGTCTTGAGGTTTTTTCCATTTAGCATAACTAGATCACCAACCGAATGCTTCGGAGGTTCCTTAGCATGTTTATCATGGTACTTCCCCATTGCCTCTTGTGCCTTTTCTAAACCTTTTTGACAAAGGTCATGCACACTTGACATCCAATGGACATAGTTCCTTGATGCTGGATTCTTTGCCTCTGCTTCTATGGGCCAATTCGTTCGAGGATCGAACCCATAATTCGCAAAGAAAGGTGGCATGCCAGTTGCGGTGGTGAGTGAGTTGTTGTAGGCATACTCTGCCATTTGCAACATCTCAGACCAGTTATACTGTTCATAGTTGCAGTAGCTTCGTAGATAATACTCCAGCATTTGGTTTACTCTTTCCGTTTGACCATCAGTCTGTGGATGAAATGCTGAAGACATCTTCAATTGAATATCAAGGGCTTCGACCAAAGAGGACCAAAATGCTGAGGTGAATCGAGAATCTCTGTCTGATACTATGTTCGATGGTATGCCATGAATTCGCCATATTTCTTTCAGGAAGATCTTAACCAGGTCTGTGGATTTCTTCTCGCCATCTTTCAGTGGTATGAAGTGTGCCATTTTGGTGAACCTGTCAACAATGACCCAGACCGATGAACAACCATCAGATACAGATAAATCGATAATGAAATCCATAGAGATCGAATCCCATGGACGGTACGCTAATTCGAGGGGTTGTAGAAGACCGTAGCGAGCATGATGAGCTGCTTTATTCTTCTGACATTCAGGGCATGAGCGGACATAGTCCTCGATGAATTTCTCCATCTCTGGCCAAAAGAAGTTTCTTCGAACCAGCTCTATTGTCTTGTCCTGACCCATATGTCCTGCTACCTTCAAATCGTGCTCTGCTTCGAGTATTTGTTTTCGTAACTGTACTTCGTCTGCGATCCACAGCCTGCCTTTATAATAAAGGGCTTCGTTCTCAAAAGAGATGTCAGGGCTTGGACTTTCTTGCATTGCTCTAACGTACTCTTCCTGTCATGCAGTGTCGTTATTTGCAGTGCCTACCACTGCCTCTAATAACCAAAAATTGAACCTGACTACTGGGATTGACCTCAACATAGCAGAAGAAATCATTATCTGTTCGCCTCGTAGCTTCGCTGCTGTCACCTGGACCGTTTCCCTTTCAGATGTTACCAACTGATTGGGCCTTAAAATGCGATGTATTGGTTGATTTTCGTTTTCTTCGATACTACCTCCCCCTTATTTAGGGCGGTACTCCGAACGTCTAGATAATGCATCAGGTTTCCCATTTGCACTGCCTGGTCGGTAGAATATCTTGAAATCATAACCAGCTAGTTTCTGTGCCCAGCGGGCTTGCCTCCGATTCAGTATCTTAGTAGTGGTAAAGTACTCAAGCTTCTTGTGGTCGGTAAACACACTTATTTGATGGGCTGCACCTTCGAGATAACGTCTCCACTCTTTAAAGGCAGATAGTATTCCTAGCATCTCCTTATCGTGGATTTCATAGTTAATCTCTCCCTTATCTATGTTTTGAGAGTGGTAGGCCACAGGGTGTAAACGTCCATCAATCACTTGGAAAAGGACCGCACCGATAGCGAAGTCACTAGCGTCAGTCTCAATCACCACAGGATGCTCAGGTTCGAAGTGACAAAGGATGGGTGCCTCAGTGAAACACCTCTTTAACAAATCAAAAGCCTGTTGACAGCGTGGGTTTGCCTTCCAATCGAACCGCTCACCAGTTTGTTTGATAAGGTCTGTCAATGGTCTGCAGATTCTCGAAAAGTCCTTTATGAAGCATCTGTAGAAATTGACAAATCCTAAGAATGACTGAACATCCTTGACTGAGTCTGGCGTTTCCCATTTCAGGATAGTATCAACCTTGTCCTCTGCCATGCTGACACCTTCTTCCGATATGATATACCCTAGGAATTCAACTTGTTTCTGATGCCATTCGCACTTATCTGGTGTTATAGCCAAGTTGTTTTCCTGTAATCTACGAAGCACTTCTCTTGTCCATCGTACATGCTCTTCTTCATCTTTGGTATAGATGAGGATATCATCTATATAAACCACAACTCCATGATCGATTAGATCTCTCAGGATCTCGTTCATCATATCTTGGAATGAGGCTGGCATATTTGCCAATCCAAAGGGCATAACCATTTATTCATAGTATCTATATCTCGTACGAAATGCTGTTTTCCACTAGTCACCAGGCTTTATTCGAATGAGATTGTAACCAGCCTTCAAGTCAATCTTTGTAAAGAGCTTTGAACCAGTAACTCTGTCCCTAAGTACGTTCATGAGTGGCAAGGGGTATCGGTTCATAATCGTGACGCGGTTGAGTCCTCTGTAATGCACACACAACCTTAAACCCCTTCCATTAGGCTTTGGGACGAAGAGTATCGGTGCTCTAGCTGGTGACTTGCTTGGACGAATCTTGCCAGAATCGAGCAGTTCCTTCAGATATTCCTTAAGGACCGAAAGTTCTTTTTCAGAAAGAGCGTAGATGGGACCCCACAGAGGTTGCTCCCAATCTTTCAGGTCTATTACATGATCAAAGGATCGATGTGGTGGTAGAGCGTTGGCAGTTTCCCCATTGTATACTGACTGGAAGTCTCGATACTGCTACGGAATTCGTTCAACCCAATCGATTTCCATTTCGTTTGCCGCATTAATGTGCATAGATCCAATCACTCCGATCCACCGTAGATCAGTACCAAACTTGACGATACTATCGTTATATTCAATCCAGAATGAGCTAACTGCTGCCTTTGAAAAATGCGGATGGCAATGCTTGGATGTGAATTGGAGCTTATCATCTTCTCCAGTAATTCCTCTAAGTGCTCCATGCTTGACGATCCATCAGTAAGGTAGCATGATATCAGTTGCTGATTCCATACGACCGATTCCGAAGGTTTCTTTGGTACGATGGTTTTCGTACCGAAGAGTAACTGGAAAGGTTTACTGCCATCCAGCTCCTTCTACAATCTCTCCATTGAAGTTCTCAACTGACTTTGGTTCTGTTTGAGTAACCAATGGAACACTATTAGTCTCGGCCCACTGCTTTGACATCATAGGTGTATCACACCCTCTATCCAAAAGGACTCTCACTAGGACGTTCCTCTTGTCCTTGAATGAAGCAAACATGCGTACTGTGGGTCGTGAACCAGTCTTGGGTTCTGGGGGTAATTGCTTTGTCTTCTTGAGTTGAGGTTGAGGTGCTTCGGCCGAAGCCTTGTGTTTTCTGTCTTTTCATGTAGAAACCATGATGAACTGCCTTTCGACACAGTTCCAGCCGCAACGCGTTGTGGTTCTAGTGGTAGCTATATCTGTAGAGGTGTATTTTCTTTCGATAATGTGGTAGTCATATGTCTGCACTTGGGTACTATATGACCAGCATATTTCGAGTACTGAACTCATCCTCAGGCACCCTTTTGATACAGAACGAAATCGTTTCTCATTAAAACTAAATTCAAGATATGACAGTCTGTGGGTGTCTATACCCAGAAGGAAAGATCGCAATCCTAAATCTAAGAAAATACATAAGAAACCCAGCATCTCCCAATCGTCAATTTCCATACCATCAGAATCTACCTCATACAACCTTCTCGAGGGTGCGTGAGTTGCAGACGCTGTTATCCTGTCAGCCAAGCTCCTTGGTCTGACCTTCGAATTGGAAGCTGTAGTTTCCTGCTTCGGTACTTCCTCCTCATCTTTGGGTTTCTTGTTCTTCTTGCTAGACGAAGCCTTGATGGGATTCTTACAAAAGAACCATCGATCATGCTCAGAGGATCCACAACATTTGCATTCGTTGCGTTTGGCTCTTGCTTCTAGCATACTTTCAGGAATACCCTTATGGGCTTCAGCCTTATCAGTGTGAATAGGCTTTGGTCCCTTCTTCTCAGTTCGAGGTTTCTTGCGGTCAGAATCTTTGTCTTTCTCTGGGTATTTCTTGGTTCTTGTCCTTCCCCTGGTGCTCATCTCTCTTCTGCTTGTTTCCCTTCTTGCCTTGGGAGTTGTCATGGTTTTGATGATACCTATTCTTTTCTGCCAACCGATCTTTGTATGATACACCCACTCGCCTCATTAACCCGATGAAGGCTGTGTCATCCTTGGGTGGTACTTCTGCAGTTGACATTCGATCCAAGATTTCTTCGTTCATTCTTTGTTAAAGGGAATGGATGTAAGAGGTTCCGCTGAGACATACTTGGAAGTTGAGGGTTTCCATCTTTATCAGGTAGTCCTCAATATCTCCAGTGCACTTTAGATCATTCATCTTTCGCAAGGACCTTTCTTCCTCCTGCTTATCGACAAATCTTTCTTCCATCGTACTGGTGAAAGACTTCAAGTCATCAACCTGTAAGAACTTCTTCATGTCCTCTTCGCAGTTATCATACCAGGCTAGGGCCTTGTCTTCCAAGAGCCCTCCAATACATATGATCTTGTCGATATCATCGTGGAATTCGTCCCGGATGTACTGTAGATAATGTTCCACTGATCGAATCCACCTTCGATAGATTTCCTTGGGATCCTTCTTATCCCCTTTGAAGACTGGAAGCATTTTCATTTTGCCTTTCTTGGAGGATCTTGCTGGTAGGTGAGGGTTGGGAGGTGGCGTATTATAGTGTGTGCTGCCAGAAGGAGGTAGGGGTATTTGACTTGGATGTAAACTTCCTGCATTACTTCCTCCGCTTCCGCCTCCTCCACCTCATCCACCACCACCACCTGCACCTCCACCCCCACCTCCGCCTCCACCACTTCCACCGCTTCCTCTACCACCACCTCCTCCTCCCTCCTCATCCTCAGAGCCAGAGAGGCCGGATTCCGAACCAGAACCTCCTGGTGGCGGTGGGGCTCCCTCAGGGTCCGGAGTAAGAGCCTCTTTGACCCAATATCCTTCTCCTTTGGTACCTATACAGTAGCGAAGGCGGAACCCTTCATCACTTGGTTTGATATCTACTTCTTGATGTCCAAGGACAGACCTTGCTAGGGACTTGATAGATCTTTTGGTGGTTTCGTCCGATAGCCTAGTCATAAGGGTCCTTGTAAATTCCCGACACTTTTTCTCCATGTCCCTTCGAGTCTTCCTTATATCACACTCTCTCTGTTTCTTCTCAGCATCAGCCTTCGTTTTGAGTTCTGTGACCCACTTGGCCTCTTTGTTGGCCTTTTGTTTGACACTGGTAAGTTCGTCTGACTGCGTATGTACTTGGAGAGCGAGCCGTTCTTGAGCTCTTTCCCTCTTTTCAAGTATGCTAGAAAGAGAGGTCCATGCTGCCGATGAGAATTGTATTTGCATCCCAAGGGCCAGGCGCAGCTCCTCATATGCTTCCGAAGACTGTGCTTTTGCAATGGCAATTACAGCGCTAACATTGGCCGCGAATATCTGGGACTGGGCACCGATGTCTGAGTAATGCTCCAGTTGTGCCCTCTGTAGGTTATCGACTCCCAGGGCCACAGCATCATAGATCTCGTTTTGCCTAGACACTAGGGCTTCGTATGCTCTGACCAACTCAGGCAATGCTTTTCTAATCTTGTTGTTGCTTCCTTGAGTCTGGGTAATCAATGCATCCATTCGGTTTAATTCTGCTTCGATGCTGTTTATCAAAGAGACTACCCAATCAGGAATATCATTCCACACAATGGGTTCATAACGAACTACTTCTTTCCCCTCATCACCAGCCACTACCAACACACTTTCTCTTCGTACCAACTTCACTGCCTCCCCCATCATCGTATCAGACCCAGCATCTGTTATTGCTCAGCGTATGACCCAGATTTCTCCTGGAATGATCCTGCTATAGAAGCTCCAAGTTCCGAAGAAGGGAGTTAAATCGAGATCCCAATCAACAAGTAACCTAGCACCAGCTTCCTGTTGTAACTGTAATGAAGGTTCGTAGTCTGGTAAATGGGGCATTCACAGATTTGGGAGGACAATGGTTCCGATCAGGGCTAGCAAGATGACTATCTTGAGGTATGCGAGGGATTGCTGCTTTAGGAGGTGTGCGCGGTATAGTGCTTCGGTTTTCGATCGATGAATGGTGACAGCTAAATCTAACTGGATGTAATCCTCTTCTCAAACAAGCTCACAGTGATAGCTTCCCTTAGGGAGGGATGTTCTTTCCCAGCTGGTATAGAGATCGAAATCCGGTTCGTGGTACCAGCACTCTCCCTGTGAGATGTGGCAGCCAATATCCGGAATATAAAAGCGCATAAGCGTCAAGCACCTTTGACCGCTCTGGAGGGTAGAAAGATAGCTTCAACAGAAGTGTTTCTTTGCTAACAATATAATGTAACACCGAGAGCATCACTTCAGGTTTACTAGTACAAGTAGTATCCCTACTGCTTTCAGGACTTGCTTGCGATGGAAGTTATGAAGATTCGCTTAGGATGTGAAAGTTACTAGAGATAAAGATTCAAGACAAAGATGTTTGGCTTTCCAATGTGTATATTGTTATGGCTTGTTCTCCTCGTCGAGAAGCTTGCCCTTCCACCCTCGGAGTTTCTAGAGGTCTTTATACCTCTATCCTCTCGCTCTAACAATTACTTCTATCTACGCTTTTCTCATGAGCTCCTCTGCCTAATCTTCCTTTTGAACCAATGCCCTTCCTGCTCTTCACCGCTCTTTTGGACCTTCCGCATCTTTCCGCTCAGATCTCCACCTTAAACGAATAGAACCCCTACTGACATCAGTCCTTCGGACTTGTGTGGTCCGGACCTATCGTATCCTTTCGATCTCCTTGCTTCCAGGCGAATGGTATCCTTTCAATCGTGAGGGACATCAGAGGCCTTGTCAGCTATGCTGCAAACGCAGGTGCTTTCGTACCTACAGCCTCTCAGCAGTCTTCGCATTATCGATAGCATGAGCTGGCAGAGTATCGTTCCAATAGACACCTTTGATCGCTTATCAGTGGTGTGGTTGACTGCATGACAGCTTATCTGATTTCGTTGGTTGCGAGTGATATTCTATGTAGTTTCGATGACATCCAGGGATGGCACTTGTACTATCCTGATGCGGCTATCGTCGAGTGATTGTTGGTGTCCCCGCTCCGATGGCCTTTGGTGATGTACAGCCTTTGAGGTGTAACATGTCAGGTGCACTTGGCGGCCAAGGCCAGGTAAGCGCCCTTCATACATAATCACCCCGCGAAGTGCTTTTGGCACGCTAGCGATTATCTTACTTACTTTACCTTACAATTCATATCTTTATCACGTATTCTCGTTTGCAACCGTATCTACACGTATCGATCCATACGAGGACGTACATCCTTATACTATAATCGCTTTTCAGTCACCAGATACGGTTCGTTAACGGGATTTCGTGATTTCGTTACTTTTTCGACGCCTCACACCTACACCGAGAACTATCGCTAGATTGTAGTTGCAAGATATGTAATCATCCAATTCAGTTGATTGACGGTGGTAGAGAAGATTCCGAGATGTTTTAAATGTCAATCAGATCCGAGAGATGAGTCACCTGCCATGATAGGGACTCCTGAAAACTTGAAAATCCTATTCTCGACCTACAACAGGTATCATCACTAGATTGATGAAATCAGGATATGTATACCCTTCAATTGAGTCAATTGACTGCCGCAGAGATGATTCTGAAGTCAACTGGTTCCGAGTGTGATGTCACCTTCTCCACATGACGATTTCGAACAAGTCGTAACACCTCACTTTTCGAGACATACAAGCATAGAAACTTCATAAGTAATCCATATCGAGTCAATTGACTACTGCAGTGACCATTCCGAGCCGATTCGGAGGTCAATCGATTCGAAAAGTCATATCACTGACCGCCATCGTTATACGTTCACACATACTCTCACGACCTATAAGTGTCGAAGTTAAATAAGTACACCTAAATTAAGTTGATTGACGAGGGCAGAGACGATTCCACGACGATTCCGAGGTCATTTGGGCATCAATCATTTCCGAGAAACACGTCACCGGCTCTTATGGCCACTACTGTGAAGACCTCGAAATACCTTTAAAGGGATCCATCGCATACGAACGGAAGTTCAAGACGAATCAGAGAGGATTTGGAGGTCAATTGACCCCAAAGAAACACGTCACTATCCGGATCCCATACAGATTCATCGCTAGGGTGATGATTCAGGATAGGTATTCCATCTATTAGTGTTGATTGACGTGAGCAGGATCAATTCCGAGACGATTTGGAGGTCAATCGATCCTGATACACTCGTGACCGGCCTGATAGCCACACCACAGAGAAGTCATTGAAATATGTTGGACAAAAGCATTCGCATACAAACGAACTATCGAAACAAGTCAGAATGCCATCGATGGCAACCTATTGAGCAGCTCGAAGTGCTAGAGAAGCCTTCATCGATGATTCCCTTACACACTTCGTTTTATCGGTTCTACGATAGTTACCCCTGAAAGTGTCAGTTCATCGACGATCGAGTCTTGCGAGAAGTCACCGACGATAAACGTGATCGATCAAGCGTGCTTGACGATTATCTTCTTAGGATTTGAGGTGCACTTGGCGATTGCCTTCCTCCGAACTGAGCGGTAGATCTGAAGCGCACCTACGACGCGTTAGCATCTACGAACGAAGATGGAAGCTCAAGCATCAGCATTACACGGAAGTGTACTTACGGAGAAAGACTACCGATGGGCAGATTTCGAGACTCTAATAGTGGAGCTGCAATCGCAGATCGTGAAGCAGCTCAGAGTGGGAAGTTAACCCGTGAATGTCCTAAAGTGTCAAGCACATCAAGACGATACCCACTGTGCGATTTTACGAGACCAATAAGCAAGTACAAAATGCGAACAAAATCAAACCTCAAGTCATCGTATCCCATAGCGTGAATGGATGCATTTCAGAGTCATCGTATTCCCTAGCGGGAATCGACACATCCTCTCTTCCATATCTCTGATCAGGATTGGGCAAATGGTTATCCTTTTGTATATAGGAGAATATGATAGCCTTCGGTTGACGAACCGGAGTTGCTGGTCGTATCCATGACATATGACCTGGTTCTAGGCTTGCGTTGCTTCAAGGCTAGCAACCCTAAAGTCGACTGGCAAGTCCAGCCAACTTCTAGCCATGCGGACCCCAAGCGGAGAAAACAGGTTAATGACCGCGGACTCAAATGAGCCCATGGGATCGGCGGCCACCCAGGTGATGTCGGAGACTCCACAGGTGGAGGGCGGGGTTCCAGACATATATCTGCTTGGAGCCATCGCATTTGAGGATCTAATATCTAGTGACGAGGTTCTTGAGGCATTCGCCATACGCATTGGCGATTGCACAATGTTGCTGGGAGCTTCCATGGAAGGCATCACCACCAAAGGTGAGAAGGCATCTGGATCTGGACGAGTGAGCAGGAGCAGCGGCGGTAGTTGTGGCAGAAGAGTTACCAACAATGCGAGGCTTGAATGACTGCTACCGGCTCGCCAGGTCATGAAGGAGGAGGTACGCCATGGTCATGCTCCATTGTGACGGGCCGGCTGGTACCGCTACTCCCGGGAATTCCTACCCTCCATCAGACGAAGTTGAAAGCAAACAGCTAACGAGATTAGATGGAGCAATTACAGATGACTGCAGCCATATTTCCGCCAAGTATCAGGAATTGGTGAAGGTTTTTAGTCAAGGCAGAGACGCTGCCACCGCACCGGTCAATTGACCATCCGATCGATCCCGGATACAAGCTACCATATGGCCTTATCTATAACCTGTCGGAGGTTGAGTCAAAAACTCTAAAGGCCTACATCGAGACAAACCATAACCTGTCGGAGGTCTACATCGAGACACACCTGGCTAATAGTTCTATGCAGCGGTCATCATCACCAGTGGCAGCACCAATATTGTTGCAAAGAAGAAGGACGGCGACTCGAAATACTGAAGTTGACTACCGAGCTCTCAACGCGAGCACAATCCAAAATCGAAACGGCTGCTAGGTGGATGACACTTATTGAGCCAAGGGAGAGCCGCGGAATGCAGATTTCTCGAGTGCAGAGTGCAACTTGCAAATATGGCGATACAAGGTTACGTTTAAGTCTATCCTTTCTTTAAGAAATACTTACTTTATAAGAGATTCTGCGAGACTTGAAATTGAATGCAGATACAGAAGTAGGAAGCCCCTATGGCAATCGAAAATGTCTTATCAATGAGAAAATCGATGAGAATCGATACCGCATTTAGTCGTCCATGGAGCACCGACTTCAAAAGAGGGGAATGACCGTTACGGAATCCGAGAAACTGCTACTACAACAAAAATCCGCACCAGAGGTGCTGGCACAATAATCCATCATCATGCAGACGTCAGGTGCGCCTGGCCTCGTAAGTGCACTTGGCCTCGTAAGTGCACTTGGCCTCGTAAGTGCACTTGGCCTCGTAAGTGCACTGGGCCTCGTAAGTGCACTTGGCCTCGTAAGTGCACTTGGCCTCATACGTGCACTTGGCCTCGTAAGTGCACTTGGCCTCGTAAGTGCACTTGGCCTCGTAAGTGCACTTGGCCTCGTAAGTGCACTTGGCCTCGTAAGTGCACTTGGCTCAGATGTGCACTTGGCTCCGCCTACGACTTCACTATCGAGCACTGAAAGTCAATGAGATCATATCGGCGTACGACTTCACTATCGAGCACCTGGAAGGAACAAATAAAACCCCGCCGTCGAGATGGCCTGATTATGAGATCGGCTACGAGAAGCGTGTCGGATGGCTCTTGGCGACCCTGACAGTTGACCCCTACAATGACCTCCTACCAGCGATTGAGAAGGCCCAGACTGCTGATCCATTGGTGGTCGATGTCTCTGGTAAGCTAGTCAATAACCCAGTAGACACAGCCGAAGCTGAAGACGAGAACCAATTGAGTATCGTCGCTGGAGCTCTGACCTATGAGGGGAGGATATATGTCCCTGCGGATGATGCTCTCCGTGGTAAAGTGATAATCTCTAGGAATTTCTATTGGCATATGATGGACATGTACATAAGGAAGTATGTCAGCGGCTGCGTATCGCCGGAAACACCACTGAACACATTGAATGCACAATTAGCTGCAACCGACGATAGCAATAGAGTCAACTGCACCTAGTGCTAGCAACAGAGAGCCAGCCAAATCAGCAATCGAGATGTCAAGCTGCGCGGAATGCGAACCGGCTGCAATTCTTAATCGATGTATGAGAAGGCTACCACGTTGGAGCTTCAGAGCCGAGAGCGCGGACGCACCGAATTACATGGTAACTATGACCTTGTACGACGGTTGCTTATGAATTACATATATCCAAGAACGAATATGCTCTGCAATTGGTCTTTATCTAGGAGACCACCAAACGAAGCCATGACGATAATCGATTGCCGTCGTCGTAGATAGTGATGATTGACCGTATCAGGCTAGATGTTAGGGTGTACGCCCTACAGCTAGGCTCGGAACGGCATGGTGTGTTCAAACTCACTACTTTCATAGATTCAGAAGTTGATGGCATGGAGAATGGATACCTTGATGCACCTGAAGCACACTTGGTTACTTTGTGAGTACGACCTTATGGCACACTTACAAGTTAGATGCTGCAACTCGAATGAGTACGTACGAATGTATGTCGACATATGATGACTGCAATCGGGGGCCGAACGAGACCGACACAAGTCAACCAACCACCACTGTATCTGAAGCAGAATGGCTACGGAAAGTCGAAACCCGATAACCGATATACGAGTGAACCTGGAACCAATTGGTGAGACGCATATCAATGCTGAATGCAAAGGCTATCACCGATCAAGCCTGCCGGATACTTGGATATGCGAATGCACAAAGACATGGAAATCGTACGAATCCGAGGGTTCTCAAGAGCAGCAGCAGCTATGACCGAGATAAGTACGTCATGCAATTATGCTAGTTGACTGCTGCAGAGATGCGATACCGGCCGCAATGGCCTTACCCCTCAGATGACATTTACAAATGCGTTCAACGAAAGAAATCGTATATGAACGATCGATCGATTAGGCGGAAGCCAAGGGTACCACCGATTCGAGCATCACCGAGTCAGCACTACGGAGATCAATTGCTTGGATTCGAAGAAACTGGAAGTCCACTTCGATATTCAGAACCATGGACTTGCAAGCCTGCTGAAGGAGTGGGCTTGGAATGAGGCCTGCTACTGGAGCGGCTAGGTGGACTGGGAGGATTCAGGGTCAATCAGACGTTTCCTTCTCTTCTGTTCTCTTTCTTCTCTTTGTTTCTTATGGATCTCGGCACGGTATAAATGGCATCGGCCCAGGTATTACCACCTACAACTGGAGGTGGACTTCCCCGTGCACCGGATGCGCTGTGAGGCCGCCGAGATGGCACCATGTGGTCCTGAGACTTATGCAGTCGTACAGAGGCGTACGCACCTTATCTTGTCTTTCTTCATGTATATATGTGTTGCAGCCCAGGAGGTCTGCTGATAAAGAGGGGGATGATGTAATGGCGGTGCCAGGTGCACTTGGCGGCCGAGGCCAGGTAAGCACCCTTCATATATAATCACCCCGCGAAGTACTTTTGGCATGCTAGCGATTAACTTACTTACTTTACCTTACAATTGATATCTTTATCACGTATTCTCGTTTGCAACCGTATCTACACTTATCCATCCATACGAGAACGTACATCCTTACAGTTGGTGATATCTTATGATATTTCGATTGAGTGAAAATGTAGTCTGAATGATATCCTATAATATCCTGATTAGGTTATCTGACAGTCTAGTAATCATTAGTGACATTACTTAAACTATCTGTATGGTGTTTCAATAAATTGGTGTAACAATTGTAAACATTGATACAGAACTGTAATTAATTGTAGGTTACAGTATATACTGAAGTGTATGTATGCAATTGTAGTATAAGATCAGAAAATACAAATAAAATATTATCAAACTATCTAATATTGATCATTATAAGATCCGTAGTATTGCATCTCATATAGCAGTATACATAGTTGCTTTGTATAATTCACTGTATACTTATAATGCAGATTATTAATATTTGCTCAAAATGTAAAATATTATTTGAATATTTAACAGAAGGCTAGCTGACATTTTATCACATATATTATTAAAACTTAATCCTCTTATTGATATGATTGACTTTCTACCTCTTGAAAATTTAATAGTCCTTAAACTTCCTACCTATCAATTCAATGAATTACTTTTGTAGAAATTTTCACAAACTACTTCAATATAACTATAGTTAAAGTACTGTACGTTCTTTCATATCTTTTCAGCTTGCTATCTTTTAAACCAGTTCTATCTATTCAAATATTTGCAATACTCCTATATATAGGAAATTTGCATAACTATATTCATTACTTTGAATTATTTTTATACTTTCTTCAACATGAAAGTAAAAATAGATATTGTGAAATGTGTACTAGAGTTAACAGTATGGTATACTTTATGAATTTCACTATGTATTTTACATCAGGGGAAATATTATATTATATTCAGAATACATATTGATTTAAAATTTATTGGACATTCTAAATGTTATATTCTTGAGATGAAGGTTGGAAGGGTGTACGTATGTATACGGACTCGTATAAGATTATAAGGGAAGATATGGTTGCAAAACAAGATAAGTGAATGTAATAGAGTAGTATGTAGGTACAATTATCTCTCTGGTGCAATTACACTCACACATAAATCAAGTAAACCGGGTATTACTCGGCCTTCGGCTCGGCCAATCAGGTTGCTTACGTCAAGCTAAGACATAGATGCAAGTAAAATGATTGGCCATTATTACAAAGGTTGTATAACTCTACTCTTCTAGTATATAAAATCCTTGGTACTGTACATATATTTATAGATTTTGTATTTGCTTAGAGGTATAGTGCTATTTATAGTTGTCACCTTGATTCATTCAAACTAAATGTATAGTTACACTTTTGATTCACAAATTGATGACTTGCTATATGGGAAATAAAACCAAGTCGCGCTCTAGACGCCGGAACGTTTAGCGTGCATCAGACGCTTCAGACGAAACCTTTTGTGCCTCGTCGTGAAGTGACACTGCATGTACGTATCTACAACCCATGGCGTTGCGCTTGCCCCTCCTGACGCAGCATTCCTTACTGGCGCAGCGATACTGTGCACATGATTCTTACTAATGTATCCATGCAGTGTACAGACTTTTTGATACACAACACTACTCATGTAATGCATGAGTGCAATGTACACCGTGACATAACGCAATGTTCACAGCATGCGACATTTATACGAGGCCCTAAATTGCATTCACATCTTGGGCGACAGATACAGTGCAGTGATGTTACTGTTGATGATGTTTAAAATTGAGCTCTAATATATACAGTTTCCCATTATAAACACCATGCTATATATCGCAGTCAGCCTGAAGCACATCCTCTAAACTACTCTCTCCTCATTCCAAACGCCATGCTGCACGTCGCAGCCTGCATGAAGTACATCCTCTAAACTACTCTCTCCTCGTTCCAAATGCCATGTTACACGTCGCAGACAGCTTGAAGCACATCCTCTAAACTCCTCTCTCCTCGTTCCAAATGCCATGTTACACGTCGCAGACAGCTTGAAGCACATCCTCTAAACTCCTCTCTCCTTCGCAATCATCCACCGACTCAGACTCTACATCATTGTACACGTTCTGATTCTCATCCTCATTCTCATTCTCATCCTCGTCCTCATCCTCGTCATTCTCGACCTTATCATCATCCAGCTGGAGACCACGATGTTGCTGAGCACAACTTCGGATACTGTAAATGTCATCATGCTCGTTATCGCTATCATTGTCGACATCATCAATCCCTTCCTCACCATCGAAAGATAAATGTTTAGCAATGGGGATCCGGATCGCAGAAATTATCGGAGTCTCAATGTCCGGCTCCATCATCAGGGCTTCCATCGCAGTCTTGTTTAATACCACTCGACGAGGCTTGGTAATGGGTGGTATGTTATTATCTGCTTTCTCGTATAGAATAAGGTTGTTGAGAGCCGCCCTTATGGACTTGATTACCTTCTGTCTCAATGGAGATGGGAAATCGTTCCAAATGTTCATGAGATCAGTGTAAGTCTCTGCAAATTGTTAGAGCAATTGCATGCATTTTCAAGGCCATTCTTACCGCCGTCATTATCTCGATTGAAGTAGTACTCCCACTCAGGCCTGTTGCGTCGGATTTCGAAGTCATCAATTTCAATCTTTGTTCGAACTAAACCTCCATTTCTTTGCCACTCTGTCAGTGCGTGATACAATGCCGTACATGTTAACACAATCAGTGCCGGGGGTGTCTGTTTCCAAATCCAGTCATGGAAGCCCTCAGAATACTTGCCACGTTTGCGCATACATTGGAAGAAATGTATATATAGAAATCGTGGAATCTCCTGGACAAGAAAGTAGCTAGCTCGATCCTGGTAGTATTAGTGATGCTACAAGTTGCAGACAGAACTCATATCAGGTTGAACTCACATCAGGTTCGTTCGTACAATCGGATTGGCATACAACGAATGTAAAATCTCAACAAATTAGGTCAATGTGTATACGGTGCTCATCATCTTCGAAACTGTACAAGTTGTATAGTCTCCCTACACACTCAAGGGCCTTCTTGATCATGTGCGATCTGACTGCATTGCAACTGGTTTTGATCTGACATACGGCCAGTTAGTCAGTACGAATGCAATTCTGGGAGATACCTAACTATCTTGAGACACTCCTTCTGACGTTCCTGGAAGCTAATATTGACTCCTTCCTGCCTGCATGCCTTCGGCCAGGAATGCTCTACTGAGTTTGTGTTGGAAACCATATGTTAGTCGGTATCTACCACTCTCGGAATCGTATCAGCTACCAGCAGAAACTCAGCTTCAGTTGGAAATGGTGTCTCGCTCAGCAGTTGCTTCTCCATCATGCGACGCATTGTCACCAGTACAGCAGTAACTCGAAGATCACCTGGTGCAAGGAAACTTCAACTGCCATATCATTTACTACTGACCGACAGACTCGACAGTGTCCTCGGCAGAGACAATGGGATGAGTTGTAGTGTTGGCAACGAACCGCTCTAGTTCGAGGAAATTGACGAACCGGTTTGATTGGTACGAATCGGGTCAGGGTTAGGGTTCGTCAATTCTAATTCGAATCGAACCGAGGTTCAGTCAAACCAAGCTGGTTCGAGGTTTGCCACGAACTTTCGTCAAATTTGTGGGTTCGTGCGAACCGGTTCGCGAACCTTACGTGCTAAGTATCGTTATCTTAGAAGCTTTTACTTCCGTGTATGAGTTGAGCCGAGTGCCAGCCCGGCTGGATCGCGTCCATCCAG
>MU122331.1:0-50042 GCA_014904905.1 Wilcoxina mikolae CBS 423.85 | reverse complement strand
GGGGCGCAGTTAACATATGGAGTCCCTAGACTGTATAGTTATCCCCATAGTAAAGTCCCGCTTCTCGAGCTCTGACGTGTGCCTGCCGGAGAGTGTAGAGGCGTACCCCGCTCTAGCCGGCTGTCCCATATTGCTGATAAGGTAAAGTAATTCTGGTCGAAACAATCATGCACGGCTGACCCGTAAGTCCCTGCAATGGCGTCATTGTGGTTCATCAACTCATGACGTCCCTAACTATCGGGGGCCTAGGCATATAGTAGCATACCGCCCTAAGTGTTCGGATCTGATGAATCTGCCAGCTAAGTGTCGTGACTATCGCTGTTCGATCGAGAAGGTGCACTGCCCTCACGCGGGTTAATCATTCCGCTTTGTCCGGGCTCGGTATTGGATATACGTAGCTTAGTCGCTCAGAGGATAGGATAGCTGCGGGTGTGACATCGACCAGCCATAGTGACAGGTGGCCGAACGCAGATTGCCATGGACATCCTCCATACCTCGTGCACCTGCTAAGGGCAAACCCCTAACAGACTGATACGTCGCTGAGTATTGCACCTGAAAAGTCTTCTCATAGAGGGGCAGATTCAAATAAATTTGTATTAGCTTGTCATGAAAGTGTCGCATACGATTAGTCAATCAAATGCCAATAATGTCAAGAAAACCCAAATGAAACTAAACATATCTTTGTAAAATTTAAAAACGACTCCACCCGATCCAAAGAGGATATGCAAAAACCCTATCTAACCCAACCACCAAACACTAACCCAACCACCAAACGCGAACCTACGTGCGTCAGTATGCTAGTCATTTGCAACACTGTTGGACGTACCGAAAATCATCACTCAAATTGCTGACCCATCCGTTGTGGTGTCAGATGCGACGCCTCGAGCTGTATCAAGCTCATACCGGTATTGACATTTTCGTGCGTGCCAATTGGCACCGACTCCGATGACTCGTCAACACCCACCGATTCCAACGAAACATCACACATTGTCTCTTCCTCCACCAAAACCTCTGCCATTTGCGACCTCGCCTCCCGCTGTTGCTGCAACTCCACCACTGGTGGCGAGGTCGCCTCAACAATTTGTGCTGTCTCCGCCATTCGTGCAACTCTGGCACTCATTGACTCCTCCAGCACAGACAATGACACATCTTGGAAAGAGGCACACTGGACATGGTGAGTAGCAGTCACCTCCCTTTGTGTCATTCCCGAGTGGTTTATTGCAACGAATCTGGGAGCAGGTGTAGGGCTCTCAGCCTGTTCAGAGGTACCAGGTGTTCCTGGAGGAGAGGATTGTGATTGTGGTGGTGGTGGAGTAGCTCTTGCAATCATTGGAGGCGCAACTGCTATTGGCTTCAGAACAGCCACAATGATGAGAGGGTTGTAAGCTTTAACGAAAAAGAAGGTGGCCACAGAGTGATTGCCATGTAGTCGAGTCGCATTCCATGGCTGCAGAGACATTTCGACAGGTATGACTAGACACCCAAGAATACGACTGACATCTCTGGCAGGACATAGACGATTCACAGCACGGTGTACGGCCTTTACGGTGAGCTTCTTGACTCATGACATATGCTATCTATTCCAGATGTGGTGAACGAAGATATCGTCCCAACGGTCATAGCTTTCTGGTCCATAGCTTTCGGGGTTGATAATGCAAACCCTGAAGGGATATATAAGTGCTGGGCTGGTAGGGATGGCATTGGTGGAGATCTCATCGAGTTTTCGTTTCTTCTGGAGGGCAGAGGCAATGAGGGTCAGTGTCATTGCACGTTTGTGGGAGGGAGGCTGCAGCTTCAGTATCCTGGGATACCTGGTGTGTTTCTTGACATCGCTTTTGCCATGCTTGAAGTTGTCGCAGTTGTCTCAGTTGTCGGAGTTGTCGGAGTCAGGGTCGGTATCGGAGTCAGTAGGTAAAGGTGGGTGTTTTTTGTGATATCGGTTTTTCTGCACCCGAGTTTTATCGAAACAGTCTCGGAGAAACGCCCGGAACCCACTCCACCATTCCATGTATTGTGGTTGAGTCAATGCCCGATGCTTCCACGTCCCCTGAAACTGTGCAAAGTGCCTTGTAGTGACTGGGTCCAAAAAAAGGATATCATACATCAAGTCAATCGTGCCATCATCCTTGACACCGTGAATGTCATACATCTGAATAAGGCACCGACTGTGCTCGGCCATGAACTGCTTCGCAAAACGATCGAGGTGGAGAGTGTCCTTGATTGCATCAGTTTTGGAGGGTGTCGCTGGAATCGTTTTGGATGGCATTGCAAGGTTCTGAGCTGTAAATAAGGTGTATGAGAGGTCGGTCAGGGTTAGGGTTAATGTTTTTGAAAACGACGATGAGAGTGGTAAATAGGTTAAGATGGAGTAGATAGAGATGATAGATAAGAACTGAAATGGAGGGAGTGTATGGCAGTATATATACAGTGCAGAATGGGCCATCAAGGTGCTGGAATCGTGTGGAACGGCTCGCAGAAGAGTTGAAACTGTTGGTGACATCAAACATCATACTTGAAAAGGAACTTTCCTGGTTATAAGCCACCATAAGCACTTCTCTTCCCGCCTGAACGATGCACTGTATGTTTTATACGACTCTGAGAGTTGTTTGAACCACTTCTTGAGCGTGAGATACACTGGCCATGCGAATGTTGGGTCAAAGTGTCGAAGTCTGTCAGTTTGGGTTCCTACCATATGGCAGTCACATCAAGTTCCAACATAATGATGCAGTGTGGTGTCATAAACAGTCGGAACCTGCCATATGAAGTTTCAGAAGTGTCACTGGCATCTCTGGCAGTGTATAGACCTCTCCAGTCACCACGAACTGACTCAGTGCGGTCGTATCATGAACTCACAACTCGTGTCTTGGCAATACAAACGAGTGATATTACATGTTTTCGTCCGTGATTTGTATTATCCACCTGGTCAAATATCAAACAAGCAAGCAAACAAGCAAATCCATGGAAGCTTTGTTATATTTACCTAGCAATAAGGGTCAAATTAGGCTCTGGGCGTGGCTACATTGTGACAAACTCTGTCGGCAGGATATTCTAGGGTCTTGGCATTTTATATACGGCTCTGTGAGTTATGTATGCCATGCGGCTCAGTTACGTTACCCCTGCTTGGCAACACTCATAACATTTTGTCAACTGCATATACAGCACTCAGCATTGTCTAGACGACGCGCACCATGCCTCCCATACGAACTTCAAATTGTTTCTGCCCTGTTTGCTTGAAACCTTACAAGTCTGACAGGTGGCTATACAAACATATTGACAGTGACCATCCTCGATTTTGCGCCCAACTTCTTGAGGCGAAGAAAGACTCCACTGAGTTCCCTGATCGCGTTCGACAAAACTCTCAGTATTGCGTCGACAATTTGCACAGTGGTTTTCATGTCAACCATGACCACGTTGACGATCCAGATATATTTCCTCCGTTGCACATGTCACCTTCTCCAGAACTATCCGAATTTGACTCAAATATAAAAAGCTTCTCATAACCTGATACTGGAGCCCCTGTCGCATACTTTCTGACCAACAACTAGCACAATGCCGAGCAATCCTTGGACAACCCCTTACATCCGATCGACAGTGGGGAGGAGTACAATGTTGCAGAGCTGGTCACATAGCAAGGTCTTCCTGCCAACATCATCAAGGACTTTCTGAAGGGTAACTGCAGCCTTATAGAGTATGTGCGTGATTCTCTGAAATCGAATTACAACCTCCGACAAAAGTTCGATGCGATGGAGGATCGACTTGAACATCGGTCCTGGAAGAAAGCCCCGTTGCAGATGGCATGGAATGCGCAGAATCTGAAGGCAATTGAGTTTTGGTACCGTGACCTTATAGAGTGTTCAAAATGGCTATTCCGGCAGCCGGTATATGAGGAACATCTTATATACATTTCGAAACGATGCTTCAATAATGCTGGGCACCGTGTTTACAATGAGATACATACTGGAGACTGGTGGTGGGATAAGCAGGTAAGCTTCATTTGTAGTATACCCTTTACAATGCTCTATACCCTTTACAATCCTCAACATTGTGTAGACAACACTACCAGTCAGTGATACGTTGGTGCCAATGATATTCATGTCTGAGGGCACCCACCTCACGAACTTCTCTGGCGACAAGAAGGCATGGCTGATATATTTGACGATCGGCAACCCATCCACAGCCGCACAAAAGAAGCACACAATGCGCAGTGTGCTGTTGGTTGCCCTTTTGCCCATTACCGTCAAGATGCATTATGTCCCCCTGAAAAGAAGAAATGCTCAGAGAGAGCATAACCGAATGGTCTCTCAGAACGTACTGCAGCATGTGTTGCAACCCCTACTCAATTCCGATATATGCACCTTCTATGCCCGCTGTGTCGATGGCAACTTCAGGTATTTCTATTTGACACTGGCTGAGTGCATGGCCGATTACCCCGAGCTCCGTGACCTTCACAATATCAAGAATGGTGTATACTACTGGTGCGAATGCCCCATGCAGGAAATGGGTAATCTACCCCACCAATATGAGCGTTACAACCACCGGAACCATAATATCAATCTTATAATATCAGATTCAAATATACCCCTGAGCATTGCCGATCTCGATCACCACGATGTCAATCCAGTCTTCAACATCATATTGAATCTCGATTGCGTTACAAACGATCTTCCCAAGCCTGATCTACTCCAGACGAAGCAAATTGGGATGTTGAAGCACCTCCTGACATGGATTCACGAAAATCTGAAGCTGCAGAAGCGGCTTGACAGGTTTAATGATATGTAGCTCTCGGTGCCTGCATACCTTGATATGACGAATTCCAGATGTGCATATGAGGATGTTTCGCGTTGGAACAGAGGAGAAATCAAGACGATAACACGATTGCTTCTGGGTGTCATACGCAATGCTCTGCGGAATCCAAGCCCCTCTCAGCACAGTATTTTTGACCCTGCCGTAGAGTGCTCTCGCTCTCTTATTGAGTTCTATTTGTATTGCCAGTATGACTCTCACGATGACGAAATGCTAGACCTCATGGACAATGTTCTACGATACATTCATGATTTGAAGGATGTATTTCAACAATTAAGGGCTGGGAAACGACTTGCAGCAGTGGCCAATGAGAGATGTACGGAATTGTGTGCCGAGTGGTACGCCGAGTTGGAATAAAACAAGAAGAAATCAGTGGCCTTTCGACAGCGCATTGGCGACATCTGGAAAGTTATTATCGATGCATCAATGGCCGAATACATTGAAGAGGATAGCGATTTCAACTTTCCCAAGATAGATCTCATGCAGCACTTCCGAGAGCAGATACAGCGGTAAGGTTCGCTTAAATAGTGGTCGATGGAGATCGGAGAAAGTTCACACCGGAAGCAGAATGAGGACAGGTTTAATGCCTCCAACAAGACGGATTATTACTATACTCAGATAATCAACTATTACCTTCGGAGTGATACATCTGCTGTCAGAAAGGCCAATCGCAATGTATGGAATCGTAAACGAGCTGCTCCACAGATGACAATGGAATTGACGGCGGAAGCATCCACTACCAGTAGACGTCGTTTATTGAGGTTCATATCTCCGCAGCAGCACAAACGAAAAGAGAATGTCAAGGACTTTCAAAGACTCTTGAAAACAATCAGTGACGACATCCTCCGAAATGGTCTGTACGATGTCACCTGTCGTTTCTTACACGCCAAGCAGGTAAATATCGATTCGGATGATCTCTTAAGTAGTGCTCCCGCACAGTACTATGGATTGGAGGAAGAATCACGAAACATGCACGACGAGCACATCATTCAGAAGCTCAGATATACTGGAGATAAACGATGGTATTCTGGGGCTACCTGCCATGACTGGGTATGGGTCCAAACTTCGCAACGTAAGGAGGGGCAGGAGTTGTCTCACAAGGCACTGCAGGGATACGTACCGTACCGTATGCCTGGGCTATTCAAGCTGCCTGTCGTCCATTGGCGTGGCAAGAATACCTTTTATCTAGCATACATTGAAGTGACGAAGCCTGCCAATGGTGGTATGCCGGAAAGTACATCACAGCTAGTCAGGGCTGTGAAACCATTTTCTGGAGGTGCATACGCAGATATCAGTGCAGGAAATATTGTGGGTACGGCTCACTTAATTCCAGAGGAGCCCATTTCGTCAAAGTAGGAGAATAAAGGATGGATAGTCAATAGTCATATAAACCTAGCGACCTGGAACAATGTTTATTATATGCTGGAGGACGAGTTGAATACAGCGGTGAAGAGAGTATAAACGTTATTTTGAACTGTAAGGTGTTAGAACTGTAAATAGACTGAATAGGCAGACCTTCAAGTTGCTTGCGTCCAGCCAAGACATGGACGCAAGCAAGGTAGTTCCCCATGGAAAACGACCTCATGGTGAAATATGCCGTGCATAGCATCATCATTACAATGCCCAGAGCAGTGTTGCCACTGAGCACCAAGCACCGATAGGCAAACCTTCAAGTTGCTTGCGTCCAGCCAAGACATGGATGGAAGCAAAGTGGTTCTCCATGGAAAATGACCTTATGGTGAAATATGCTGTGCATAGCATCGTTTTTACAATGCCCAGAGCAGAGTTGCCACTGAGCACCAAGCACTATGCAATTGCACTGGCAAGACAAAGAACACGGTATATTATAAGTTCCAAGGTGCTTTGCGGAGTCATATGCGACCGTATGAATACCTAGGGCCAGGAGTTGTTTTTGCAGTACATCACACCTTATCGTCGCAGACATACATGTTACCCTGCCAACCAACATTCCAGGTGCTCCTGGCGAACCACCGATGTCCAGGTGTGATTAATACATCCACGCACAAGGATTATTTCCCGATGTATATACAAATTTATACATACATTTTAATGAAGCAAATTATGAAACCACTAGGAATTTGTACTTGGATGAAAATACAGATATTCTAGAAGTTGCTACTCGAGTGAATATGAACGTATACATGTAGTAGCACTTGGAAGTCAATCCTGAAGTATACTTGATGCTGCTGCTGCTGGAGTAAATTTGAAGGTGAACTGCAAGTGTTACTTAAATCTGCTTCTGAAGATTGAATATAAAGTTGTACCTGAAGCTGTAATGTAAGGACGTACATCCGTGTACGGCCTCGTATAAGAGTATAAGAGTAGATACGGTTGCAAACGAGGATAATTGAATATAATAGAGTAGTATGTAGGTAAGATAATCGCTAGCGTGCCAAAAGCACTTCGCGAGGTGATTATATATGAAGGGCGCTTACCCGGCCTCGGCAGCCAAGTGCACTTGGGAGCCAAGTGCACCTGGCACCGCCATTACATCATCCCCCTCTTTATCAGCAGACCCCCTGGGCTGCAACATATATACATGAAGAAAGACATGATAAGGTGTGTACGCCTTCGTACGTCTGCATAAGTCCTGCAACCGATCGGTACCATCGCAGCGACCTCACGGCCGATTCGGTGCACGGGGAAATCCACCTCCAGTGGTAGGTGGTAAAACCCGTGCCGACGCCATTTGAACCTGGCCGAAATCCATAAGAAGAGAAGGAGAAGAAAAGAAGCAGAAAGCAAGAAGGAAATGTCCAGTTAACCCTGATTGCTCCAAGTCCACCTCCGAATCGAAGCCGCTCCAGCAAGCTTGCAAGTCCATGGTTCCGAATGTCCCAGTGGACTTCCAGTTTTCTCCGAATCCAAGCAATTGATCTCCGTAGTGCTATCTCGGTGGTGCTCCAATCGGTAAATGCCATTGGCCGACTTGCCGGCGCCATTCGACATCAATATATCGTAGTTGACATGTGATATGCCGGACAAAGTCTCGACTTCCGACTAATCGATTGATCGTTCGTATACGATTTCTTTCGTTGAACGCGTTTGTGAATGTCATGTGAGGGGCAAGGCCATCGCGGCTGGTATCTCATCGCTGCAGCACTCAACTAGCATAATTGCATCATGTACTTATCTTGGTCATAGCTGCTGCTCGTTAGAGCTCTCGGATTCGTATGGTTTCCATGTCTCTGTGCTTTCGTATACCCAAGCACACGGCAGACCTCATCGGTGATAGCCTTCGCTCTCGGCATTGATCATATGCGTCTCGCCGATTGGCTCCAAGTTGACTCGTATATCGGTCATCGGGATTCGACTTTCCATTGATATTCCTGCTTCAGATCCAGTGGTGGTTGGTTGACTTGTGTCGGCCTCGTTCGGCCCTCGTTTGTAGTCATATATGGACATGTATTCGTCCTGCTCGTTCGAGTTGCGGTATCTAACTCGTAAGTGTGCCATAAGGTCGTACTCACATAGTAACCAAGTGTGCTTCCGCTCCGATGCAACAAGGCATCCATTCTCCATGCCATCGACTTCCGAATCCACGAAAGTAGTGAGTTTGCACATGCTATGCCCTTCCGACCCTAGATGTAGAGTGCGCACCCTAAATTCTAACCTGATACGGTTAATCGCCACTATCTGCGGTGACGTCAATCGATTATCGTCATGGCTTCGTTTGGTGCTCTCGGAGATAGAGTCCAATTGCAGAGCATATTCGTTCATTGATATATCTAATTCGTAAGCATCCTGTACAAGGTCATAGTTACCATGTGATTCGGAGCGATTGCGCTTTTGGAAACTCCCAGAAGCTCGCATCGCCGCAGCCTCGTATATTCGATCAAGAGCCTAAGCTCACATCCCATTCCGATGTATCTGTAACCTGGAACCTCTGCTCCCATCCTCCTAATCCAATGTAGGTGCGCTTCCATTATGCCGCACATTCCGATGTGGTGCACATTCCGTGCTGCTTAATGATCTATATCTCCGACCTCGAACATCTCTTTGCCACTTGCCTATTTCGTCTGACGGGCTTGGGCCTCCAGCAGGTTTCCTCGGAGAGTTCGGTGCATCTCCTCTAGGCCGACTGCCATGGTGTCATAGATTTCTCATTCGATTGAGCTCCATTTCGTATAATATCTCTGATCCGGTAGCCATCTCGACTGTATGTCGGTAGCCCCCCATCGGTAGGCTTCGCTTCCATGATAATTTCTCGGCATCGTAACTGTTGACTTCTCTGGTGTATATAACCGTGACAGTGCTTGATGCCAGCACTTCCGGTGCGGTAATCGTTTGCAGTAGGGGTCGTTTCTGAATTCCCGGTACAGTTATCCCCCTCTTTTTGGTTGGAGCTCCGTCAACGACTCTCCAATTCCGATGCTGATCCTTGTATCGATTCTCGTGTCAATCCTAATACCTCCAGTTGCCATTGTGGTTCGATAAGTAAATATCTCTAGATCATAGCCGGGATCTTGATTCCGGTGATTTCGTCGGTACATCCTAAATTTGCATATGTGCGCATCTACACTCAATTGCTAGTCTCGTAGCTTGTCATCTAAAATAAAGCTTTCTTAAGAAAAGGGGAAAGTTCCAAACGTAACCTCGCCTCGCCATATAAGTAAATAGACTTATCTCATCCATATCCAGCCATATCGGCTATTCGTTTCCGGAATGTGCAAATTTGCACTCGTACGGTCCACGTTTTGTGGCTTCTCCTGTAGCTCAGTAAGCTCCATAAAGGTCATCTTTACTGACCTTAAGATCGGCTTTCATACGACCGTCTTCTTCTCATCCAGTCCCAGGAAGATAGTTCTTGATATTGCACTTCCGTAATCCATCCGGTGACATATCGTCTATCATAGAATATCCACTCATCGATCCGTCCATATGGCATGGGATCTTTAAGTCCAAATCCATGATCCGGCTCTTGAGCACGCGATCTTATTCCACGCAATTTCGGGAATACCACTCCGTGCCACCATACGGCAGTACTTCTGCCCCCAGATCTTTGTAGAGCAGTAGGCTCATACGATCATAACCACCAAATAAGGAGCCTCTGTGTGGCGTAGTGACTTTGCAGTCTCGGCTCGTCTGTCTATTGGAAAATCGTCTTTTACTGGACCATCATTTCGATCGTCTGTTCGGAGGTAATTCCTTGCAGTAAAGTAATCGGTAAGCCGTATGTGGCTCGTAAGCGTCCGTGGTATAATCGGTGTGTTTAGCGTTTCGAGTGCCTTTTCGTCATTTCCGCGTGTATCTATCATGTTTTGACATGGCTTCGTGTTCCGGTATTCCGTCTAATCGTAGGTAGATATCGTCTTGACATCCATGCAGGATCGTACGTATGTGCACGACACTGTAACTACTCCATGTGTGTTAGCGAATTTGATAATGCAAACGATGGAGCGGTAGATGTTGCGGAATCCAGGAGCCCCGGGTCTAATGGCCGTCCACGATTGAACCAAGGTACCGCAGCCGGTGAACTCCCTTCTTGACTCGGCGAGCCGGTAGCAGTCATTCATGCCCCACATTGTTGGTAGCTCTTCTGCCACAACTATCACCGCTGCTCCCTGCTCGCCCATCCAGCGCCTGGGGTCTATCTCACTGACCATCAGTGATGCCTTCCATGGTCGCTCCCAGCAGCCCTGTACGAACTCCCACTCTTAGGAAGAACGTCCATCGACGACCTCTCCTCTGGCCAATAGATCGTCGAAGGCAGTAGCTCCAAGTATTTGAATATCCGGAGTACAGCCACCTTCGGAACACGTCTCCTCCCTAGCCATTGATCCTGGTACATTCCTGAGGCATTCTGGTTGGTCTGCCCGGTTCACTGCCACCACTTCCGCTCCCCCTGGGGTTCGCAGAGCCAAAAGTCGAATGCTTTGCAAGTCGACGTCAGGATTCCTGGATTTGTACCAAGGCAACCCCAATACCAGCTTCACACTGTGTATCCACCGTGGCTGCCACCATTTGTACGAATACGCCTCAGCGAATCACGTACTTGTCACACCCAATTGGGACTGTCTGACAATCCAATAACGTCCTTGCCTCACCCGATTCGGACTGTCTGACAACCAAATAACATCCTTTCCCACTTGGGGATACGACAAGTATCAATTGAACCTCAAACTTTATATACATACGGGATCCGCTGGTCTCCGAAGAGTGCCCAGACGGTTCCCCCACTAATAGCCCTATGGATCCTCAGATTCCCGACTATGAACCAAATCCTCTCTGTCGTATTCCTAGGAATCCGCTTCGTATGCCATCGTATGGGCACATATTTGTATTCGCTCGTTTGGCGATACGGTTTCGTTGACTTGTTTGACGAAATTGAATAGAGATGGCACTGATGGCTTCCTCTCCTCACAACGATCCAATTCGGTCACCCAATCAGGTGCCAATCGTGACAATTGATAAGGTAATCTCGAATCGTACCTGTTTGCCACTTTAGAATATTCGGGGTTTGGTATACTTCCCATTCGGAGTTGTAGCGCGATCTGCGATCGCTGCTCTATTATCTTAAACTCCGCAGCTTCTGAATGTCTCCGTGACTCGTTCGTATCGTAGGTAATTGTATAATCTCGTAAGGCCGTTTACGGCCTCGCATGACTTCGGTACCCGTAACTGACAACTCCTAATAGCACCCATAACGTAGTCATTGACTTTGACATGGCTCCTGCCATCGCTGCTCATCGTAACGTAGATAACTCAATTGAGTCTTATAGAAGGGTAATCGCGTAATCTCGTGCTTCGATCTTCCATAAAAGAGGTGATTCTCGTAGCATTTGGCCTTCTCGGCTCTCTAAGCCTCAACCGTGTGTAATTCCGTTGGCGAAATGCTGATCATCCGTAGGCGCACTTCGCTCAATGAATGTGCTCGTTTATGCTTCGTGCAATTGTAGCCTTATCGACTTGTTTATCGTTGTCGACTTCGCGTTGGGTATGATTTTCGACGAATTGACGCGTTCAGCGTATCGTCGATTACGGCTTCGCCAGCACTTCATGCTCGATTGACTGCCGTCGATAGTATCTGACTCGTCTCGATAGTTCGCATGCGATTGCGCTCGTCGGAAGAGGTTCAAAGAAATCTCTGGAGTAAGGTTCGAAGGAATCTCTGGAGTAAGGCCGACTGCAGGATTGCCGGTGACACGTCTCTCGGGGCTACTTAGGCTCCGGAATCATTTCTGTAATCGTCAATTGACTCAGGTGGATGGTAACTTATCCGATCTCATCGCTCTCGTGATTGGTGGCCTATTTGTGGAGTCGTGATCGACCTCGACTGACTTGGTCGCTGACGCGTCTCTGGCCGATTGGCCTCTGGAATCAACTCGGAATCATCTCTGCTACCATCAGCCTCAATTGGGTATACTTATCAAGACTCTCTGCTTCTGCAATTGGTAGCTCTCAAATCCGTATGATTTCTCGTTCGGATGTATCGCGATGCGCCGATCGAAAAACGGTAATTCATGTTTTCAGGAGTGCTTATCATGGCAGGTGACGCGTCTCCCGGTCTGATTGACATCTAAATCATCTCGGAATCGTCCCTACTACCGTCAATCAACTCAATTGGATGATTACTTATCTTCTATTGACAATCTAGCGATAGATCTCGGTGTAGGTGTGACGCATCGAAAGGGGTAATCACGAAATCCCGTGAGTGAAACGTATCTGGTGACTGAAAAGCGATTATAGTGTAAGGACGTACATCCGTGTACGGCCTCGTTTAAGAGTATAAGAGTAGATACGGTTGCAAACGAGGATAATTGAATATAATAGAGTAGTATATAGGTAAGATAATCGCTAGCATGCCGAAAGTACTTTGCAAGGTGATTATATATGAAGGGCGCTTATCCGGCCTCGGCAGCCAAGTGCACTTGGGAGGGCCAAGTGCGCTTGGGAGCCAAGTGCACCTGGCACCGCCATTACATGTAATTGCAAATATACAGGGAGGTGCACTTGGAAAAACTCCTTAAGCTATATTTGAAGCAGCAATTAGAACTGCACATCTATCTGAAGCTTCAACTGGAGCTCTGATAGGTTAGCTGAAACCCATCAAGTCATATTGCCAGATAATAATTATTATAGATTAGTTGATATCGATTGGACTGAAATTGGTCAAGACAGGAAAGAAATGATAGAGATCTAGTGGCTACATATAATTGAGACATACTGGATAATGATAATTGATATGTATTGGCTGGTATCAATTTAACTAATGTGCTTCATGGCTGGATAAGGATGATCAAGATATAGAGGTTGAAAGTAATTCAGATGAGATACCTGGTATTTATCAAGACAGGTTGGTCGATATCTATCAAGTCAGACTGACTCAGAGGTAACTCCAAATAATCCAGATCCTTCAGTAGTACATAGAAATAAACAAACTGTACCTTCTGGATATGGTCATAATAGCAAAATTAAATTTTTCTTTTATTAAATATTTTTGTTTTCTATCCAACAATGTTTAAACCTGTTTATAACATTTTTATTTTGTGGAATATAGTTTGAAATGTATTCCAGGATACCTCTAGAAGAAACTTCAAAGTTTTAAACATGTCTGAATACTTCTAAAGTGACAATTATATTTTGCTATTGTTGGCTATCAATAATCAATCTCTTTGAGATCAGTTCTGATTGCAGTTAATCTTGCTATTCATTATTGTGACAAAAGTAGTGACACACTCTGTCTTTCTAAGTAAATAGATATATTTAGTACTTTGAAGATAAATTGTAAAGTTAACTTTTCCATACCAGGACCTTTCTGCTTCTACTATGAGCAGAGCCTAACTCAGTTTAGATGGTCAAGTGGAATTGAGATTTACCAATTCATGAGTAAGAACAATTGAGGTAGCAGCTTGAGTAATATAAACTGATTAATTGAAATGAGTGTATCCAAATCCAATTATATTTGACTAGTACTTATCAAACAAGTGCAACAATTATATGTCACAATAAAGGGCAGGAATCGGGTGGAATATAGAAATATATCAAATAAATGAAACATGAGGTAACGTCAATAAGAAACGATCAGAGAATGAAGGAAAGAGAAAATGCGATAAGAAAGAATCAAACAATCAAAAAGTAAAGATATTGAAGTAGACAAGGGGAAAACAATGTAAATACAATGCAACTGAGAAGGTACCTGAGAATATTGAAGTAAAAATGAGATTTGAAAGAAGTATATACAACAGAAAGGAAGTTCAGAAAAGAATAAGACAGAGATAAGAAAAGTTGACAGTTGAAAGCATTTGACCTATCCTAGTACAACTTGATTTCAGAGTAAATAGGACAATCAGAAACAAATATGCGAGACTACTTAGTCTATCATATCTTGTTCATTTTCTTCATCTGTACTAGGACGAATTTCTTCAGAGGGTAACTTTAAAATCGGTTTCTCTCCACAGGAGTAAATACAGAAATGTCCTAGATTATGAGGTACCGTTCAATCTGATCTGGAATACAATCAATAATAATGAGTTTTCCCACTATATTGATATGAATCTCATTCTACCTATTGAAAAAATCATAGAAAAGAGCTAGCCTATATATACTACATCGCAGATAGCTATATAAAGATGACTTACCTCTAGTTGCATAACTATTGAATAGCAGTAGTGTTTACTGTTTGATACATTTAGACCAGATATTGAGCTTCCAATTCAGTATTATTGCATCTAGATAGATCTCTATCGTGTTTTTCCTTAGAAAAGAAGCCAGCCTACAAAAGATTATATTTATGTGACATACTGAAGAATGGCTTGAGGTGTAACTCAGATATTAATGAATTGACCAAATATTCTCCCACTTCGTGATCGTATAATAATACAGTCAGTATGTCTCTAGGAGTTGATTTGCAGCAGGATGAGATACAGATCTTGAGATATGACTGAGGATCTGTGGAGAAATCTTAATCTAAAAAATGATCCAAAGTCATGCCAATTAGAGATAATGTTGTCCAGTTGAACATATCCTTCTACAGCTGTATGGATGTACTTCCTCATATGGATGGATATGTGTAGATACGGTTGCAGACAGGAAGAAGTAATAAAGATATCAATTGTAAGGTTGGATAAGTACGATAATTGCTAGTGTGCCAAAGGTACTTCGCAAGGTGACTATACATGAAGGGCACTTACCCAACCTTAGCAGCCAAGTGTACTTGTGTGCGAAGTATACTTACAAGGTCAAGTACACCTGCAAGACAAGTACACTTATGTGTACATGTACACTTACGCGACCAAGTGCACCTTCAAGCCAATTGCACTTACCGGACCAAGTGTACCTGGTACCACCATTACATTATCACCCTCTTTATTCTCAGACCTCCTGGGCTGCAGTATATATAAATATACATAATGAAAGATCCAATTAGGTACATACTCCTTCGTATATCTGCATAACTGCCACGACTGATGGTTGCTCTCACAGCAGCCTCCCAACGGTTTCGGTGTACAGGGAAATCCATCCCCAGTAGTAGGTGGTAATACCTTACTGATGCTATTTATTCTGGGCCTAGATCCATGAGAAACGAAGAGAAGAAAAGAAATAGAAAGCAAGAAGGAATTGTTCAATTGGCTCTAATTCCTCCAAATCCACCTCCAAACGATCCATAGTGATGATGTCGATTTTGGCCGTAGCTTTGTTGGATGATTCTGATGCTATCCGTCAACTAGCTCCTGACCATTGTTGACATTGTCTGCCGGCTACCAGCTCATACGTAGGTTGTTATAACCGGCACATTAAACGAGATAGTTGAGCTTTCAATAGCGTTGCTTTGAATCCAGAATCGAATCAACCTCCTATTGATCTGTATCATCGATAATTATTGCCTGTGGTTCTGATTGTAGCTGTCGGATAAACTGCGGCTGGTACATATCAATCTGGAAAACGTAAAACATGTTGTGTATATGGATTGTCCTTGGGATTATTAATTTGTAATCATTATTATTGATGGCTTTACTAACCATTTGTAGTCTGATATGATTGTAATCTAACGTTTTTGATACACTCATCATATTGATTTTCTGAGTCTGACAGCCAGATCATTTCTCCAGCCTGGAACATCATTTCTTTGCCACCAGCATACTTCATCTGGTGGGCTGGGGCTTCCAGTAAATTTTCTCGGAGGACATGGTATGTCTCCTGCAACCCAGCTGCCAAGGAATCTGCTTGGATCTGTGATTTTACGTTCGATGGAACCTTCAGAGCCTTAAACTGCAGTGGTGAATTGTAGTGTTAATTGGCCCAAAGGTGAGTCATTCTAGTCAAAGCATGCATGGAGTTGTTGTATGTAAATTCGGCCAATGGCAAGAGTTTTATCCAGTTATCATCAGCAAAAACTAATTTGCTTTCCGAGAGAATACTGTACGATCGATACCGTTCTGAACATTCTAAGAGTCACTGAAACTTGACTCCATGCTGCCACCCTCACAATACAAAATTCGTACTCCAAGCATTTCAAATAGTCTTCGCCAAGTTGGCAACTCACGTAACAACACTCATTGTTAATTCTTGATGTTCTCACTTAAGATCTAGTTCCCACTTATCCTGATCTCATGATAATATCAACTTACGTTATCATTATCACATATTATTGTACGCGATGCTATATTTCGTTGTTAGAGCTGCACATTTCGCACTGTTATGTCAAATATTCACTAATATACAAATTTCTCCCACGAACAAAAGTGATTGACTTATACAATATACGCAACTACGAATTCAAGTATCCTATCTACTCATACAATGAATTCAGTGTATGTAAGTCAATAGTATTATTTAAAAACCATCAACTATTATCTGAATCAGAAGAAAATAGAAGCATATGGGCTGCACACAGAATCATGTGTAAAGGGATGACATATATTGATCCGACACCAAAAAGGGCTTTTCGACGATAACTACTGTCCTCCAATGGTAATGTAGGTATCTGATCTCGCTGCTCAACAATCACCATCCCCGGAACCTGGCGCATTGAACCTGCAACTATTGAGGTGACAAGGGCCAAAAGTGATCTTTAATTTGACACCGTATCCGCAATGATGAAAAGACATCGTAATCTCACTCGAATGTGTCCTCTAGTCGACTTGAACTGTCCCTGTATTCCAGCCGTGAGTAAAACCTTATCATTTCGTGGAGGTTTATGCTTCCTCCATTGGTTGGTTCCAGTGCATTGTACAATGTGAAATGTCTGCTTGTCGTCATGAAATGATATCGCTGGAATGGCGGTGGAATAATAACCACTGTATTTTGCGTTTTGTTGATCACGGAATTTTTCGTCGTTATCGGCATATGCAGTGTAGTTACAATATCTTTTGAAATACCATGCAATATGATTTTGAAGTTTCCCTTTTGGCATTCCACACCAGAATGAGATGTCTGCTAGAGACTTGATTCCTGGCCTATGATTTTTCATCATTCGAATTGCTGGAGATGTGGAAAATAGATTTTAATTGTCATGACGACGTTTTTCGGCTTTGAGATTTTGATCTTTGAATTGGAACACCTCGTTCTGAGCTTTCGTGCGCAAAATCTGAAAAGATGGCTCATGTCGGTTTGATTGTCGGTACGTATCTTTCAAGTCCATCATAGACCTTTCCGATTGTTCAGAGCTTACATTTGATAATTGACCTAACTGATATATGTGATTTGAAAAGTGGTTCAACAGGTGCATCTTGACAAAGATGAGGTCAGACTCCTCACTCAAGGGCGATGCTTTTTCTGAATTGATTTGAAATTTGTCCTTGTCGATGCGTCGACGTTTTGCCGGTGTGGAAAGACGTGACCATGCAGGATCATTCTCGCGCTCATATTGCATATCGATGGCGAGCTGCTTTCGCAGAGCTCCGGCAACCTTCTTTGTTTACTTTTTGATACAAAAACGACTAAAGATGTCTTTGTGATGATGAAATTCACTGAGATAGTCTTACATATATTTGATTGTTGCATTGGTATTGTTGTGATACTGAGTCATGAGGTGACAGTAGATGAGGTTTTTGACACAGAGCATGGCGGATTTGAATGGACCTTGCTGTGCCGAAGAACGATCAAAAAGCGTCGTTGTGCCAATGGGAACTATAACACGACCTAATGGTTTCATCTCTTTGCCACTCCATTGTGTCATGGCTGTGTTGTACTTATTGAATCGTGCAAATCCTGGATAATGAGGCATTATTGCCCAAAGATCATTGAATCGGTCTATTCGTTTGTGAAACTCCACAAATAGTACTATCAGCTCCATCAAATACTTCAGAATACCGAGATAGATAGTGTGTAAAACATCAAGAACGATCAATGTATGCAAAGAAGCGTGTTTTATATTCCAAAAGATATCTTCCGTCATCGCTACGCCTCTTTCCATAAGATAATCGCATGCATGGTTTTGGTCACGATTATCAAATCGTGTTGCTTGAATCATCATTCAGAAATATAGTCGATAATCACGGTGTGGCCAGGTAGATGTATTGCCCTCTCCAAACGACGATTTCAGGGCTTCACACTCCGGAAAACCTGGCAGTTTAATTGTATGGAGGTGAATATTTTCAGAGTAATCAGAAGTCCAAGCACAGATGATTGGAAAGTATTGTGGTGTGTTTCCATCAGCACAGAGGATGGGTTTTCCTTGCTCGAATACAGCATCGAAAGGACGAAACATAATCTCAAACACCCGTCTAAGTACTTCCCGATTGAATTCTTATTGCTCTTTGATAGCGGGTGTGTTTCCACACCCACGGTGATGATGCTTTGGAGTTACTACAAGCAGGGCAACGACGACAGTGGGAATACTTGAGGGCTTTGATCGAATCGTCGAATTAATGTTTCCATGACTGAGGTAGATCGGACATTCCTTTTTATCGCCAAAATAGTTGGTCAAATATGTTTGATCAGAGCTGCAAAAGATCGGAACAATAGTGGAGCTGATGGGCGTTTTCAACTATGAAGAATATTTAATTATGACGACATGTTGACGAAATAAAAACTCATACCTGCTCCCTTCAAATAGATCTGACTCATCAGAACACTCCACGATAGACATTTCAGCTACTGTTGAAGTCATTTGAATTACCTCTACCGGTTGCAGGAAGTGATATGTTTACTATAGGTAGGCTAGTGTTGGCAACAGACTGTCGGAAGTTCGCACCATTGACGAATCGGTTTGTTTCGAGCGAAGCGAATCCTTGCCAATCCTTTCGCCTCTAAAGACACCATTTTGACCCACAATTGAAAACATAAATATCCAGGACGTTGTTGTCCGATTAGCTTGATTCTGGATTGACCCTGTAGCGTATTTCAAGCGCTACAAGATAAATCAAGCATCAAGCGGATCCGATGAGAACTCCCTTACATAGGTTCATTCGCACTTGTGGGATTCAGTTCAAGGTTCGAGTCGAACATCAGATCGAACTCCCATCGAACTGAGGTGCGGTGCGATCAGCCACAAACTGATCTATTTCGTTGCCAACACCAAGCTAAGCTATCTCTGCTATCCAATATACTGTCTAACGAATCTCATAATAATGAGAACATATTCTAAGTGCAAAAGAGTTTCATTCAGCAGCGCTCCCATGATCTTCGCTGCGGCTCAGTGGCTACCATATTTTCATCATTGTTCAATATTTGATATGGTAGCACTAAATATACAGGGTTTTCCTGCATATACAGGGGTACAAAGATCCCTTGTAAAACAGGAGTCTAAGCACCCATGCTGATACTGGCAAGCCTGCATGCATCATTTATGCAGGACCCCTGATCTCGACAGTTTTATTGCTTATCATACTTCAGTGCTCAACTACCTAGTACATTCGCATAATTGGATTAATTACCTCTCCTCGCCCCCGCAAAAAGAGATAGTTAATACTAGAGAAATCTGGTGGACTGGACCTATTGTTTCTTATAACATATCACTTACTATTGATTCATTGTTAGTCATTTAATAAAATTAGATATTGTCGTATCACTGGACGTACCTGAGATAGTCAGCAAAAATACCTCTAAATTAACAATAGATCCCACCGAGTCACCAGTATATAGGGTACCCAGATTTGCCGATTGGGGAATTGAGTACAATTCAACACAACACCCACTCTTCACGCAGAGTCGACCATTGTCTGATTCTATTGAATTCAACTCTTTAACATTTTTCAACATTTTTATTAATCCCCCTTACTTTGTTCTGGGTCATTGAGCACGCCGTCTCAGAATCACACATTTCTCAACCAACAATCTTTCAATATAAATTGGCTAGCCAACCCCCAGATTCAATGAATGGAATCAATTCTCCATCACCCGCTTTGGACAAGAACAGGATAAAGTAATTATCCCAAACCTCAACTGACAAACACTGCAATGCGATAGAAAATAGTACAGCAAAATATCGGATGTGGTCAATGTTATTCATAAATATGAAAGATGGATGTCATTGGTAGCTTTCGGCAATTCCGAATAAACAATATGTTATTATGTTGAAATGTTTTTGAAACAGGTAACAAATAAGTTGAAACAGAAAAGAATCAGAAAAGAAATATACACAACAGTTCAGTAATAAATTATAGAATTGAATATCTGAGAAACAAATGCCAAGGTGAATCACCTGGAACTAGAGAACAAAAGCTTTACAGTATAAATTAGATGTATATCTTCAAATGACAACACATCAATCCTTATCAAACAATCCTTAACATATACTGATGTGAAGAATTAGAAGGCACTCCTGAAATTTATATCTAACAGTCGCAGACCAAAAACGTCTGAATAAGCTCTCATTCTGATGGCACAGCTCAAGTACATGATGACTGATCATGTTTGAATGAAGAATAAATGGGTTGTACTGGAATATACAGGTGATTTAGATCCCACTACTTGATACCGGTTAGCATATTTCGAAAGCCCCACAATTCAAATTTGGATACTATGTCATACTTGTACTGATCAATTTGCAGTTGGTAGGAGAAGGTGCATACAATGATATTGATTTGGAAAATATCTACTAATCTGAAAAAAAGTAAAAGAAATGGTAATAATTGTTACTTCTAGAACAATCCTAGTGATGGAGTTAAGAATGCAGTTTAACATTCTGGGTGTGAAACAGTGGAATATGTATGTACATTAGACTGAATAATACTGAACTTCATATGAATCTCATTATATATATATATTCAGTTACTACGCAGGGGTCATGGTGATTTGATCTGTGCACCCCCTCACGAACACATTATGCAGCAACAAAAAACAATATTACATTCCAATCACAGGTGATAAAGTCTTCAAAACAAAAATACAAAGTGTCTAGATACTTTTAATGTTGTCTGTGTAAGCAGAAGAAGAATTCAATAGAATTACATGCTCAGTACCTTGAATACCATCCCTTAGCATCAATTACAGCAGCCACCCTGTCAGGTATGCTATTCCACAGTTTCTCAAAGTATGCCTGCAGTATCTAATCCCAGATCTCAAGTAGGACTTCTTCCAATATTGCTTTCACTTTATCCAGGTGTCCTTTTGTGTTTTCCATGTCTGGGTATTTTCTATGAAGCCTACGTTTGAGCTCCATCCAGACATGCTCAATGAAGTTTAGGTCTGAAGAATAGGGTGGCCAGTCATCCTCCTGGATATTATATTTCTCAACAGAATACATAACCATAGCTGCTTTATATATTGAACTATTGTCCTGGTAGACGATAGGATCCCCTAGGGTGTCATGGACACATTAAAGGACTGGAAGAAGAAGGTACTCAAGGAGCTTGTTATAGAAATCCTAGTTGACTGATGTGATCAGGAGAGGGCAGATGATTCCACGTTTCCTGTACCAAAAACAAACCTTAACCATTGAGGAAACCCCTTTGTCCTTTGTTTGTCGAGCAATGTAATCTTTAAACCAATGTTCAGGTGGTTGTCAAAAGACTCATATTTGCCCCCCTGAATCACTCATCTCTACTCATCGGGAAACAATCCCTGCACCCAGGCATATTAGTCATGCCTGGACCTCGGTGGTATACCAGGAGCACCTGGAACGTTGGTAAGAAGGGTAATATGTAAGTGCGCGACAATACGATGTGAGGCACTGTAAAAACAACTCCTGGCGCTAGGTATTCACACGGTCGCATATCACTTAGCACAGCACCTTGGGACGTTTAATATACTGTGTTTTTCGTCTGGCCGGTGCAATTACATGGTGCTTGGTGCTCGGTGGCAACACTGCTCTGGGCATTGTAATGACAATACTATGCACGGCATATTTCACCATAAGGTCATTTTCCATGGAGAACTACTTTGCTTGCGTACATGTCTTGGCTGGACGCAAGCAACATGAAGGTGTGCCTAGTAAGTCTATTTACAGTTCTAACACCGTACAGTTCTAAACACCGTTTATACCCTCTTCACCGCTGTATTCAACTCGTCCTCCAGCATATAATAAATATCGTTCCAGGTCACTAGGTCTATATGACTATTGACTGTCCATCCTTTATTCTCCAACTTCGACCAAATGGGCTCCTCTGGAATTAAGTGAGCTGAACCCACAATATTTCCTGCACTAATAACTGCATATGCACCTCTGGAAAATGGTTTCACTATCCTGACTAGCTGCGATGCACTTTCCGGTATTCCACCGTTGGCAGGCTATCTCAGTTCAACATATGCTAGACAAAAGGTATTCGTGCCGCATGGATGGACGACTCGCAGCTTGAATAGACGAAGCATTCGGTACGGTACGTATCCCTGCAGTGCCTTGTGAGATAACTCCTGCCCCTCCTTACATTGCGAAGTTTGAACCCATACCCAATAATAGCGGGCAGTCCCAGAATACCATCGTTTATCTCCAGTACATCTGAGCTTCTGAATGATGCGCTCGTCATGTATGTTACGTGATTCTACCTCCAATTAATGGTAAATTGCGGCAGCGCTGCTTAGGTGATCATCCGAATCAATATTAACCTGCTTGGAGTGTAACAAAAGACTGGTAGCATCGTATAGACCATTTCGGAGGACGTCTTCACTGATTATTTTCAAGAGTCCTTGAAAGTCCTTGACTTTCTCTTTTCCTTTGTGCTGCTGCTGAGATATGAACCTCAATAAATGACGTGGACTAGAAGTGGTTGCTTCCGCAATAACTTCCATTGTCACTTCTGTGGTCACTTCTGTCGTCATCTGTGGAGCAGCTCGTTTACGGTTCCATTCGTCACGGTTGGCCTTTCTGACAGCGGATGCATCACTGCGAAGGTAGTTGTTGATTATCTGAGTATAGTAATAACCCATCTTGTTGGAGGCATTAAATCTGTCCTTAATCTGCTTCCGGTGAGAACTTTCTCCGATCTCCATCGACCACTGTTTAAGTGAACCATACTGTTGAATCTGCACTCGCAGGTGCTACATAAGATGTTTCTTGGGAAAGTTGAAATCGCTACCCTCTTCAATGTATTCGGCCATTCCTGCATCGATAATACATTTCCAGACGTCGCGAATGTACTGTCGAAATTCCGCTGATTTCTTCTTGTTTTACTCCAACTTGGCATTCCGCTCGGCACACAATTCCGTACGTCTCTCTTTGGCAGCTGCTGCAAGTCGTTACCCAGCCCTGAATTATTGAAACACATCCTTCCAATCGTGAAAGCGATGTAGAGCATTGTCCATGAGGTCTAGCGTTTCGTCATTGTGAGAGTCGTACTGGCAATAGAAATAGAACTCAATAAGAGAGTGAGAGCACTAAACTGCACAGTCAAAAACACTGCGCTGAGAGGGGCTAGGGTCCCGCAGCGCATTGCGTACGACACCCACAAGGAATCATGTCATCATTTTGATTTCTTCTCCGTTCCAACGTAAAACCTCCTCTTATGCACATCTTAGCATTGTCATATCAAGGTATGCAGGCACCGAGAGCGAAATATCATATTACTTGTTAAGCCTCTTATGCTACTTGACAAATTCGTGAAGCCGTATCAGGAGGTACTTCAACATCCCAATTTGCATCGTGTGGAATAGATCAGCATAGGGAAGATCACTTGTACGGCAATGGAAATACCATAAGATGTTGAAATCTGGATTGACATCGTGGCGTTTGAGATCGGCGATGCTCAGGGTTTTATTTGAATCTGACATTATACGACAAATATTATGATTCTGGAGGTTGTGTGGCTCATGTTGGCCGAGGGATAGATTACTCATTTCCTGCAATGGGCATTCGCACAAGTAGCATACACCATTCTTGATGTTGTGAAGATTACGGTGCTCGGGATAATCGGCTATCCATGCATCCAGTGTCGAATAACAATGAATGAAGTTGCCATCGGCACAGCGGGCAAAGAAGGTGCGGGTCTCAGAATTGAGTAGGGGTTGCAATACATGCTGCAGCATATTCTGAGAGACGATTCGGTTATGCTCCCTCTAAGCATTTCTTCTTTTGTGAGGGACATCGCGCATCTTGATGGGAATGGGCAAAAGGGCAACCAATAACACACTGTACATTGTGTGCTTCATCTGTGCGGCTACGGATAGGTTGCAGATCGTCATATATATCGGCCATGCCTTCTTGTTGCCCAGGAAGTTCTAGAGGTGGGTGCAGTCAGACATGAATATCATCAGCACCAACGTGTCACCCACTGATAGTATTGTCTACACCATTGTGAGTATTGTAAAGGGTATAGAGCATTGTAAAGGGTATAGAGCATTGTAAAGGGTATAAGAAGGAAGCTTATGTGCTTATCCCACCACCAGTCTCCAGTAGGCATCTCATTGTAATCAGGGTGCACAGCATTATTGAAGCATCGTTTCGGAGTGTATGTAAGATGTTCCTCATATGCTCGCTGCCGGAGTAGCCATTTTGCACACTCTACAAGGTCACAGTACAAAAACTCAATTGCATCCGGATGCTGCACATTCCATGCCATCTGCAACGTAGCTTTCTTTCAGGAGTCATGGCCATGTCCGTCCTCCATTGCGTCGACTTTCTGGTAGAGGCTGTAACTCGATTTCAGAAAATCACGCACACATTCTTTAAGGCCGCAGTTGCCCTTCAGGAAGTTGTCGATGACATTGGCGGGGACACCTTTTGATGTGACAAGATCTGCAAAATTGTACTCCTCCTCACTGTCGAACGGATGGAAGGGGTTGTCCAATGATTGCTCAGTATTGTGCTCGTCATCGGTCGGAACGTATGTGACAGGGGCTCCAGCATCCAGATATGATAAGCATTTTGTATTTTAGTCAAATTCGGATGGTTCTGGAGAAGGTAACGTGTGCAATGGAGGAAACGCGTCAGGATCGTCAACATGGTCATGGTTGACATGAAAACCTCTGTGCGAATCGTCAACACAACGCTGAAAGTCTTTTCGAACGTGTTCAGGGTGCTTGGAGTCTGTCTTCGCCTCAAGAAGTTGGGCGCGATATCGAGGATGCTCGCTGTCGATGTGTTTGTAGAGCCACAGGTCAGACTTTTAAGGTTTCAAGCAAACAGGGCAGAAACGATTTGGAGTTTGTATGGGAGCCATGGGGTGCATGGTGTTGACAATGCTGAGGGCTGTATATGCTGTTGGCAGAATGTTATGTGGATTGTCAGGCAGGGGTAGTATAATTGAGCAGCATGGTGTACGAAACTCACAGGGCGGTATACTGCAGACACAGTTTGTCACCATGTAGCCACAGGAAGAGCCTACTTTGACACTAATCATAACGCAAATACAAGGAAGAATCCATGGACTTGCTCGTTTGCTTGCTTTTGTGATGTTTGACCGGGCTGATGATACGTAACGCAGACGAAAATATGTAATATCACTCATTTCGTATGCCAAGACACGAGTTCAGAGTTCATGACACCACTGCACAGTTTCAATTGGTGGTGCCTGGAGAGGCCTATGCACTGCCAGAGATGCCGGTGATACTTCTCGAACTTCATACAGCAGTTTCCGACTATTTGTGACACCACACTGTATCATTATGTTGGAACTTGATGTCACTGCCATATGATAGGAAACAAAACTGACAGACTTGGACACTGTGATCCAAGATTTGCATGACCAGTGTGTCTGACGCTCAAGTAGTGGTACAAACAACTCTCTGGATCGTGTAAAACATGCAGTGCATCTTTCAGGCCGGAAGAGAAGTGCTGATGGCGGCTCACAACCAGGAAAGCTTCTTATCCAGGATGATGTTTGATGTGACAAACGGTTTCAACTCTTCTGTGAGCCACTCCACACGATTCCAGCACCTTGATGGTCCATTCTGCACTGTATATATACTGCCATACACTCCCTCCATTTCAATTCTTATCTATCATTTCTATCTACTCCATCTTTACCTATTTACCACTTTCATCGTCATTGTTAGACACATTAACCCTAACCCTGACCGACCCCTCATACACCTTATATACAGCTCAGAACATTCCAATGCCACCCAAAAAGATTCCAGCTACCCCCACCAAAGCCGATGCAATCAAGGACACTCTCCACCTTAATGGTTTCGCGACACAGTTCATGGCCGAGCACAGTAGGGGCCTTGTTCGGACGTATGCAATTCACGGTGTCAAGGATGCTGGCGCGATTGACTTGATCTATGATATCCTTTTTTTGGACCCAGTCACTACAAGGCACTTTGCACAGTTTCAGGGGACGTGGAAGCATCGGACATTGACTCAACCACAATACATGGAATGGTGGAGTTGGTGCCAGGTATTTCTCCAAGACTGTTTTGATAAAACTCGGGTACAGATGAACAGATATCACAAAGAAAACCCACCTTTACCTACCGATACCGACCCCAACTCCGACAACTCTGATGACTCTGAAGACTGCAAAAACCCCAAATGTGGCAAAGACCATGGCAAGAAACACACCTGGTATCCCAGGACACCGAAGCTGCAGCCTCCCTCCCACAAACGTGCAATGCCACCGACCATCATTGCCTCTTCCGTCCAGAAGAAATGAAAACTGGATGAGATCTTCACCAATGCCATCCCTACCGGCCCAGCACTTATATGTCCCTTCAGGATTTGCCTTGTCGACCCTGAAAGCTACAGAACAGAAAGCTATGACTGTTGCAACGATATCTTCGTTCACCACATCTCGAATAGATAGCATATGTCACGAGTCGCAAAGCTCACCGCAAAGTCAGTACACCGTACTGTGAGTTGCCTATGTCCTGCCAGAGATGTCAGTTGTATTGTTGGGTATCTAGTCATGCCCGTCGAAACGTCTCTGCAGCCATGGAATGCGACTCGACTCAATTGCAATGACTCTGTGGCCACCTTCTTTTCTGTTACAGCTTACAACCCTCTCATCGTTGTGGCTGTTCTGAAGCCAATAGCAGTTGCGCCTCGAAGGATTGCAAGAGCTACTCCACTACCACCACCACCACCACTACCACTACCACAATCACAATCCTCTCTTCCGGGAACACCTGGAGCCTCCGAACCGGCCGAGAGCCTGACACCTGCTCCCAGGTTCGCCACCATAAACCACCTGGCGATGACACAACCGGAGGTCACTACTACTCTCCATGTCGAGTGTGCCTCTCTCCAAGATATGTCGTCGTCTATGCTGGAGGAGTCAATGAGTGCCCAAGTTGCACGAATGGCGGAGACAGCACAAATTGTTAAGGTGACGTTGCGAGCGGTAGTGGAGTTACAGCAACAGCGGGAGACAAGGTCGCAAAGCGCACAGGTTCTGGTGGAGCAGGAGACATTGTGTGACGCTTCGTCGGCATTGGTGGGTGTTGATGAGTCGTCGGAGTTGTTGGCAATTGGTACAAACCAAGATGTCAATGCCGGTATGAGCTTCAAACAGCTCGAGGCGTCACGTGTGATTCCACTATGGATGGATCAGCAATTTGTGTGATGGTGTTCGGTATGCCCAACAATGCTGCGAATGACTAGCATACTGATACACGTGTTAGGTTCGTGTTGGGTGGTTGGATCTATGGGTCGGATGGAGTCGTTTTTGCAGACATAGGTTCGCATTTTGGGGTTGGGTTAGATAGGGTTTTTGCATATCCTCTTTGGGTCGGGTGAAGTCGTTTTTGCATTTTACATAGTTGTTTGTAGTCTGATTTGGGGTTTCTTGGCATTATTGGTATTTGATGGACTAATCGTACACGATAGGTTCGTGACAAGGTAATACGAAATCATGTGAATCTGCCCCTCTATGAGAAAAGCTTTTACATCCAATGCTCAGTGACGTGTCAGTCCTTTTCCACACTGAATTACCCTTCGCCTACATCGCCACTGCACTTATTTTCTGCCTTTCTGACATTTCTGCCTTTCTGACATTCCTTCCTTTCGGACATTCCTGCCTTCTGAAAATGACCAGAACAACAAAGCCACTGCACAAGGCCGTATCCTCAATTCCAAAAGCAGCTCCGGCCACTCCTTGCACCCCATTGCCACGTACAGCAAACGGTCATATGAGGAAACTCACTTTTCAGGCTGACAAGCAGAAGTGAATGTGGATGAAGGCTACAACCTCACGTATCGAAGGTTCAATTACTCAGGTCTCATCAGCATCTAGACCCATTGTATCCGCGCCAAATCCAGCCTTGAAACCTCACTGCCCCCGCCGAATCAAGCGTCCAATCCGATGTTGATAGCACCCAGTGTCATTTCCAATGTTGGTATTCGTTCAGCGACAAACCTTAGTCACCTCCGGAGTCTACACCTAACATCATCGGATTCACAACTCATCCCATCGTCTCCGCTGAAGACACTGTTGAATCTGTCGGTCAGCATTAAACGATATGTGTGTCGAAATATCCTTGCACCATGTGACCTTCGAGTTACTGCTGTACTGAAAACAATCCGTCGCATGATGGAAAAGCAACTGCTGAGCGAGACTCCATTTCAAACTGAAGCTGAGTTTGTACTTGTAGCATATATGATTCCGTGAGTGGTAGATACCGACTAACATTGTTTCCAACACAAAGTCAGTAGAGCATTCCTAGCCGAAGGCATGCAGTCAGCAAGGAGTCAATATCAGCTTCCAGGAATATCATAAGGAGTGACTCAAGATAGTTAGGTATCTCCCAGAATTGCATTCTCACTGACTAACATATGTCAGATCAAAAACAGTTGCAATGCAGTCAGATCGCACATGATCAAGAAGGCCCGTGAGTGTGTAGGGAGACTATACAACTTGCACCGATTCGAAGATGATATGCGCAGCATACATATTCACCTAATTCTTTCAGGTTGTACATTCATTGTACGCCAATGCGATCATACGAACGAATCTGATGTAAGTTCTGTCTGCTACTTGTAGCGTCGCTAATACCACCAGGAATGAGCTAGCTACTTTCTTGCCGAGGGGATTCCACGATTTCTATATATACATTTCTTCCAACGCATTCGCAAACGCGGCAGGCTTTCGGAAGGCTGCCATGACTGGATTCGGGAACAGACACCCCCGGGACTGATTGTGTTCACATGTACGGCATTGCATCATGTACTGACAATGTGGCAAAGAAATGGAGGTTTAGTTCCAACAAAGGTTGCAATCGATGACCTCGAAATGCGGCGCAAGAGGCCCTAGTGGAACTACTACTTCAATCGAGATAATGACAGTGGTAAGTATGACTGTACGGCCTTCAGAATGCATGCAATTGCTCTAACCATTTGCAGAGACTTACACTGATCTCATGAATATATGGAACGATCACCCATGTCCATTGAGACAGAAGGTAATCAAGTCGATAAGGGTGGCTCTCAACAACCTCATTCTACATGAGAAAGGAGCCAATAACATGCCACCTGTAGCCAAACCTCGTCGAGTGGTATTGAACAAGACTGCGATGGAAGCCCTGATGATGGAGCCGGATATTGAGACTCTGATCATTGCTGCGATCCGGATCCCCGTTGCTAAAGATTTGTCTTTCGATGCTGACGATGGGATTGACAATGGCGACAATGTTTGCGACAACGAGAATGGCACCAATGATAGCTACAATGAGCATGATAACATTCACAGTGCCAGGAGTCGTACTCAGCGACTTCGTGGTCTCCAGCTGGAGGATGATAAGGTTGAGAATGAGAAGGATGAGGATGAGGATGAGGATGAGGATGAGATTGAAGACGTAGAGTCGGAGTTGATGAATGACTGCGAAGGAGAGAGTAGTTTGAAGGATATGCTTTATGTTGGCTGCGACGTGTAGCATGGCATTTAGAACGGGAAACTGTATATATTAGAGCTTAATATTAAACATCATCCTCAGTAACGTCACTGCACTGTATCCGTCGCCCAAGAGGTTAGTGCAATTGAGGGCATCGTATAAACGTTGCATGCTGTGAACATTGCATTATATCAAGGTGTACATTGCACTCATGCGTCACATGAGTAGTGTTGTGGATCAATAGGTGTGCACACTGCATGGCTGCATCAGTAATAATTATGTACACTGTATAGCTGCGACAGTAACGAATGTTGCGTCAGGAGGCCCGAACGTAACGCCAGAGACTGCATATATGCACCTACAGTGTCACTCCACGACGAGGCTCAAGAGGTTTCGATTGAAGCGTTCGATGTGCCCTAGGCCCACATACGGCCTGGGCACGACATGGTTTCTTTCCCAATGCTGAGCATTCATGACTCCAAATTACTACTTCCCACACCTCATGTGTCTAATCCTTGTGTTCAAGTACCGATCGTAGCTATTGGAATATGTGTCAGTCCTCAGACTTTAGTCTTTTCTTCGTTTGCCACTTCCAATAGTTGTTCTGATACAGGTTGGGATCAATGATTGACAGTGATATATTTGGTGCATACTGTAAGGACGTACGTCCTCATACGGATGGATATGCGTAGATACGGTTGCAAACGAGGATACGTGATAAACATATCAATTGTAAGGTAAAGTAAGTAAGATAATCGCTAGCATCCCAAAAGCACTTCGCGAGGTGATTATATATGACAGGCGGTTATCCGGCCTCGGCAGCCAAGTGCGCTTGAGAGCCAAGTGCACTTGAGAGGGCCAAGTGCACTTGGGAGCCAAGTGCACCTGGCACCGCCATTACATCATCCCCCTCTTTATCAGCAGACCTCCTGGGCTGCAACATATATATACATGAAGAAAGACAAGATAAGGTGCGTACGCCTTCGTACGACTGTATAAGTCCCGCGACCGATCGGTGCCATCACGGCGGCCTCACGGCGCATCCGTTGCACGGGGAAATCCACCCCCAGTGGTAGGTGGTAAAACCCGTGCTGACGCCATTTATACCAGGCCGAGATCCATAAGAAACGAAGTGATGAAAGAGAAGAGAAGAGAAGGAAACGTCCAATTGACCCTGAATCCTCCAAGTCCATCTCTGAATCCAAATAATTGATCCCCATAATGCTAGCTCGGTGGTGGTCGAATGGGTAAATGCCATTGGCCGACTTGCGGGCGTCATTCGGCATTGATATATCGTAGTTGACACGTGATATGCCGGACGAAGTCTCGACTTCCGACTAATCGATCGATCGTATCTGAGGGGCAAGGCCATCGTGGCCGGTATTGCATCGCTGCAGCAGTAAACTAGCATAATTGCATCATGTACTTATCTTGGTCATAGCTGCTGCTTGTGAGAGCTTCTCGAATTCGTATGATTTCTCCAATTCCATGTCTCTGTGCTTTCGAATATCCAAGCACACGGTAGACCTCATCGGTGATGGCCTCCGCTCCTGGCACTGATCATATGCGTCTTACCGATTGACTCCAAGTTGACTCGTATATCGGTTATCGGGATTCGACTTCCCATCGTCATTCTGCTTCGGATCCAGTGGTGGTTGGTTGACTTGTGTCGGTCTCGTTCGGCCCTCGATTGCAGTCATCATATGTCGACATGCATTCGTACATGCTCATTTGAGTTGCGGTATCTAACTCGTAAGTGTGCCACAAGGTCGTGCTCACAAAATAACTAAGTATGCTTCCGCTCCAGGTGCATCAAGGCATCTATTCTCCGATTCCCATGCCTTCGACTTCCGAATCCACGAACGTAGTGGGTTTGCACACACCATGCCCTTCCGAGCCTAGCTGTAGAGCGCGCGCCCTAAAATCTAGCCTGATACGGTTAATCACTGCTATCTGTGGCGACGTCAATCGATTATCGTCATGTCTTCGTTTGGTGCTCTCGGAGATAAGTCCAATTGCAGAGCATATTCGTTCGTTGATATATCTAATTCGTAAGCCACCATCGTACAAGGTCATAGTTACCATGTAATTTGGTGCGTTCGCGCTCTCGGCTCAGAAGGTCCAACGGGGTAGCCTTCTCGTATTGCAGCCGGTTCGCATTCTGCACAGCTTGACATCTCGACTGCTAATTTGGCCCGCTCTCTGCCGCTATCACTGGGTGCAGTTGATTCCATTAATCGTTGGTTGCAGCTAATTGTGTATTCGATGCATTCGGGGGTGCTTCCGGCGATTCGCAGCCGCTGACGTACTTCCTTATGTACATGTCCACCGTAGGCCTATAGAAATCCCTAGAGACGAACTGAGCAGTTTTAAGAGCTCCAAAGTGACCGGCTCTGAGTTGTCATGAAAAGACTTATCATTTTACCGCGGAGAGCATCGTCTGCAGGGACATATATTCTCCCCTCGTAGGTCAGAGCTCCGGCGACGATGCTCCATTGGTTCTCGTCTTCGGTTTCGGCTTCGGCTGTGGCTTCGGCTGTGTCCATTGGGTTATCGACTAGCTTACCCGAGACGTCGACCGCCAATGGGTCAGTAGCCTGGGCCTTCTCAACCGCCGGTAGGAGGTCATCGTAGGGTTCAACTCTCAGGGTCGCCAAGAGCCGTCGGACAGGCTTCTCGTAGCCGATCTCATAATCGGGCCGTCACCGTGGGCCGTCGGTGGGGTTTTGTTTGTGCCTTCCAGGTGCTCGATAGTGAAGACGTACGTCGATAAGATCTCATTGACTTCCAGCGCTCGATAGTGAAGTCGTAGGTGAGGCCAAGTGCGCTTACGAGGCCAAGTGCACTTACGAGGCCAGGTGCACTTACGAGGCCAGGTGCACTTGACGTCTGCAGCATGATGGGTTAACGTTTCAGCACTTCTGGCGCGGATTTCGTCGTAGTAGCGGTTTCTCGGTTTCCGGAACAGTCATTCCCCTCTTTTGAGGTTGGTGCTCCGTCGACGACTAAATGGGGTGTCGATTCTCATCGATTTTCTCGTTAAAGACGGTTTCAATTGCTATTGGGGCTTCGTGCTTCTGTATCTGCATTCAATTGCAAGTCTCGCAGAATCTCTTATAAAGTAAGTGTTTCTTAAAGAAGGATAGACTTAAACATAACCTTGTATCGCCATATCGGCAAGTTGCACTCTGCACTCGAGAAATCTGCATTCCGCGGCTCTCCCATGGCTCAATAAGTGCCATCCGCCCAGCAGCCGTTTCTCGTCGCAGCCAGCATGGTCAAGCATCTCCGAGATCAATGGAATGGGTACCGATTCTTGATTGTGCTCGCGTTGAGAGCTCGGTAGTCAACTTCAGAGTTTCAAGCCGCCGTCCTTCTTCTTTGCAAAAAGTATCGGCGCTGCCGCCGGTGATGATGACCGCTGGATGAAACCATTGGCCACGTTTGTCTCGATGTAGGCTTTTAGAGTTCTCAACTTAACCTCTGACAGGAAATAGATACGCCCATATGGCAGCTTGTGCCCGTGTTCCAGGTCGATCGCATGGTCAATTGACCGGTGCGGTGGCAGCGTCTCTGCCTTGGCCTTACTAAAGACCTCAACGAACTCCTTATATTTGGCTGTTATATGGCCGCCATCGTCGGTCGGTACTACCGGCGCTCCGGTCTCGTCCGCTCCAGTCTCGTCTGCTCCATCTGCGCACGTTAGCATTAAGTACTTATATGAGAATGGAAGCGAAGGTGGTGGAATCCAGGAGCCCTTGTCGTAACGAGTTATCCTCGATGGGAAACCCCCCTTCGTCCGGTACTCCCTTCGTGACTTGGCGAGCCGGTAGCAGTCATTCAAGCTCCGCATTGTTGGTAACTCTTCTGCCGCAACTACCGCCGCTGCTCCCTGCTCGCCCATCCAGCATCGGAGCTTCTCATGTAAGATCTCGCCCCATAATGATACTCCCAGCAGCCCGGTACACTCGCCAAATCATATGGCAAATGCGTCGTCGACCTCATTGCTCTCAAGAAGGTCGTTGAATGCCGTTGCTCCAAGGAAACAAATATCCGGAGGCTTACCACCCCCCCCCTGCGAAGTTCCGTTGGTATCTGCGTACGGGGTTTCATCGCGATTCTCATCCATGGTGGTGGCCTGCGGCCCACTCGGGGTTCGCAAGGCCGTGAGTCGACCCGCTTTCCAGTCGATCTCCGGGTTTCGAGCCTTGAACCAAGGTAATCCCAAAACCAAGTCGTATGCCCTCATGGGCACAATTAAGAGATCCGATTCGTCAACTGGTGCCAAGCTTTCAAAATACTGAACCGAGAGAGTAGTCTTCCTACTTTCTCTTGCAGACATCATCTCACTGCCGTCAAGACTCGAGGTTGCGATGAATGCTGGTTCGTCCCGGACGCCGAGCCACCTTCGCAGCTTGGGTGTCATGAGCCGCCGCCGCCGGTGGTCTTTCCACCAGGAGTTGTCTCGGCGGTCAAGTAGACGTCCATCCCGCTTAGGGATAAGACGAAGTAGTGGTCCATCCTGCCTAGGGATGCAACCAAGTAGACGTCCATCCCCCGCTTAGGGATAAGACGAAGTAGTGGTTCATCCTGCCTAGGGATGCAACCAAGTAGACGTCCATCCCGCTGGATAAGACGAAGGAGAGGTCCATCCCGCCTAGGAATACAACCAAGTAGACGTCCATCCCGCCTAGGGATAAGACGACTCCGTCGATGTGCGAACGATCGCTTGTTGTCGATCGAGGATCGATTTACTCCCGACTTGGATCACTCCCATGACAATAACAATCGGCAGCGTGCAGTCGGTAGTCATTGTTGTCTCATATGGCATCGCCGGTTTCTCGAACGATGATCGGTAGCTCGATTGAGTCTCACCGAGGGGTAATCGTGATTGCAGTTGTGATCAGGTATCGATCGATATGTTTGTGAACGATGTGAGACGAATCCGGCTTCTTTGCTCATCCGTCTTGTAGAATCGCACAATGGAGTATCGGCTTTGATTCTGCCCATCGGTAGTCTTTCTCCGTAAGTGCACTTCCGTGCTCGTGTTATCGTTCTGCGTAGGTGCACTTCCGTGCTTGTATAATCGTTCTCCGTAAGTGCACTCCCGTGCTTGTATAATCATTCTCCGTAAGTGCACTTCGTCTGTGCAATACTGACGCTCGTAGGTACGCTTCGGAGTTTCCGCTCAGATCGTAGGAACGTAATCGTCAAGTGCGCTTGATCGAATGCATTTATCGTCGATGACTTCTCGCCAGACTCGATCGTCAATGAACCGACGCGTTCAGCGGTAACTATCGTAGAACCGATGAATCGACGCGTATAAGGGTATCGTCGATGAAGGCTTCGCTAGCACTTCGAGCTGCTCGATAGGTTGCTCTCGATGGCATTCTGACTTGTTTCGATCGTTCGTTCGTATGCGAATGCTTTCGTCGAACGTATTTCAATGACTTCTCGGTGGTGTGGCCATCAGGCCGGTCACCTATGTATCAGGGTCGATTGGCATCCGAATCGTCTCGGAATTGACTCTGCTCGCGTCAATCGACTCCAACAGACGGAATACTTATCACGAATCATCCATTCGTATGCCATTCATCTCTTTGAACCTGTTTTCAAGATCTTCTCGGCGTTGACCATCGTTGTCGATGACGCGTTTCTTGGGAGTGAAATGACCTCCGAATCGTCTCTGATTCGTCACTGCCATCGTTAATTAACCTAATTTAGGTGTACTTATCAAGCTTCGATACTTATAGGTCGTGAGGGTATGTGTGTGAAGTATAATGATCGCGGTCGGTGATGCGACTCTTCGAATCGCCTCAGAATGGTCTCTGCAGTAGTCAATTGACTCGATATAGGAATACTTATTAAGTTTCGATGCTCATAGGTCTTGAAGAGTGAGGTGTTGCGACGCGTTCGAATTCGTCATGTTGAGTAAGTGACACCACACTCGGGGCCAATTGACTTCACAATCGTCTCTGCAGCAGTCAATTGACTCGATTGAAGGGTATACATATCCTGATTTCATCAATCTAGTGATGATACTCGTTGTAGGTCGTGAATGGAGACATTTCGAGTTATCGGGGTGCGCATCATGGCAGGTGACGCGTCTCTCGGGACTGATTGACATCTAAATCATCTCGGAATCGTCCCTACTACCGTCAATCAACTCAATTGGATGATTACTTATCTTGTATCGACAATCTAACGATAGTTCTCGGTGTAGGTCTGACGCGTCGAAAAAGTAAAGAAATCACGAAATCCCGTGAGCGAAACGTATCTGGTGACTGAAAAGCGATTATAGTGTATAGACGTACGTCCTCATACGAATTGATATGCATAGATACGGTTGCAAACGAGGATACGTGATAAAGATATCAATTGTAAGGTAAAGTAAGTAAGATAATTGCTAGCGTGCCAAAAGCACTTCACGAGGTGATTATATATGACGGGCGGTTACCCGGCCTCGGCAGCCAAGTGCGCTTGAGAGCCAAGTGCACTTGAGAGGGCCAAGTGCACTTGGGAGCCAAGTGCACCTGGCACCGCCATTACACATACAAATCATGCAATTCAGCTTGTGTTATTGGTCTCTCTCTTTTGACTGCTTGCATGATGGACCTTCATTGTCGAAGAGTTAGAATATATGGTCTGCCACTATGTGGGTTGTTTTCAAGGGATTGGTAGGTAGTAGCACGAGCAATACAATTGCAGACTATTGATAGGGGTCACCCTGATATGTGGCTAATCGCTGCAAAAGACTGTTTTTGGTAAAAGAGAATGTGGATTGCCCCCTGATCTGTCAGGGAAATCTCACACCAGGCAGTTAGAGGTATCGTGGGAGATATAGCCAGCTTGTAAAGTCGCTACCCCATACTTTTGATGGGGTACGTATGGTCCAAATCACCAAGACATTTGTGTAGTGACTGTATCACGCATCTGAATGCCAATGTCTTTTTAATATAATATATGCAATTTGTCAGGTATGGTGGTGATGCAATCTGATCTGATCAGAATGGTTGACTATCGAGCTCCTGCATGAGATAGTATAGGACTATATATTCAATACCAGATGGTTCAAAGAGCTGATTTTCTCTTCTGCTGCATTATCCAATAATAACATATCCAGAGTAATGCAATGCCCGTACCAGGTGCACTTGACCTTGTAGGTGTACTTAGCTTGCAGGTGCACTTGGCCTTGTAAGTGCACTTGGAAGCCGGTGCCAGATAAGTACCCATAATATATAGTCACCTAGAGTTGACAACGAACCGGATCGGTCAGAGACAGATGAATCCAAACGGGGATTCAATTAGGGTTTGATCTGGGATTTGTCTAATTTAGCCAGTTTGTCACATAGCGATTTGCGAACCACTGAATTTCGAATGATAGTAAGTAAGCGAGTTCTTGTTCGATTGCCTTGTCTGTTAGCACGTACAAAAGAGCTCGATCTCAGCTACAATGTGCGCCTAAATCGCGGTCTTCAGAAAAGAACTCGTTTACTTATATATGTTCGATATTGTGGGCCAAAACAGTGTAGGTTGAGGCGAATGGCGAGGCAAGGATCCGGTTCGCTCAAACCGAACTGGTTCGTCAATGATTCAAACTTCTGACGGTTTGTTGCCAACATAATAGTCACCTCGCGATGTGCTTTTAGCATGCCAGAGATTATGTTACTTTACAATTGATATCATCTTTATCACTTATACTCCTTGGCAATCGTATCAACAAATATCTATCCATATGAGGATGTACATTCTTATATTTGATCACTGTTTTGAATACTCTCCATATTTCTTCTGATCTTAAATATTCTGAGGAGGCTATGAATCATCTTGATGCATATGCAGTTTGCCAGTCTAAGATCTATAGTATTCCTGATGCTAGGTATTCTAATCCTATCCTTGTGATAATTCTTATGGAATAGCAAAGATAGGCTATCTTGTTTATTATGATAAGTAGTGATGGCAATGAAGCAGATCGGTTCGAGTCAAATCAAATTGAGCAGGGATTTGATGTAGATTCGAACTGAGGTTTGCCGAAGTTTCGAGATTTGACTAAAATTTTGAACTGAATCCCTGACATTGCAAAAGAAAATTAATAAGCGAGTTCTTGCCGGATCAGCTAGATTTTTAATTAATGCTGTATCGCTAGAGGTTTGCTACAAGATGAACAAACAATGGAACAATCGGACATCATCTTACTTACCTATTTTTGTTTCATGTTGTGGGGCGAAATGGGACATATAAGGGAGAGAGTCTCGGCAAAGATCCTGTTCAATGGAACTAAACTTGTTCGTCAATGGTACAAACCTCCAACAGTTCATTGCCAACATTATTCATTCACAGAATCTGCGATTCAAACATACATGAAGCACTCTGTGCCCATAATATGTACCTTGAACAGACCTATATAACACTTGCTTCAGCAATATATTGCAAATAACAGAGTCATAAATTGATTTCTGGTCCACCTTTGTTGATTCTGTAGAGTCACATTCTGAAAGAATAAATCAATCAGTGGAAGTCTAAATACATAGCAGATACATTGGTGGAACACAGTTGATATGTATTAAACAAGAAGAATGCAATTCTATGTCAGCTTGTAGACATTCAGAACAAACTTGTCAATGGCCCTCTATGTTTGGAATTCGCAAACAAATTAATCTTTGATGTCACCTTTTCTGAAATTTGTGTCATTATTAAAAGCATCATAAACAATATTTTCTAAAATATAGATTTTACTATAATTAATCAGTTGGAGCCAGGTAATTACAATCTTACAAGTCATGATTCGAACACCCTTTAAACTAGCCAAAATAAAGAGACAATTTCTTTCAAAATATTTTTATGTATTAACTGTTCAAGTCGAGTTGAACATTTAGAAATTGCTCACCAGGTATACTTGAAGTGTCTCGTTATTTGACAAATTGTACTGCATGGGGAAAATATCCCTGCACCCGGACGTATTAGTCACACCCGGACGTCGGTGGTGCACCAGGAGCACCTGGAACGTCGGAAGTTAGGGTAACTTGTACGTCCACGACGATACGATGTCAGGCACTGCGAAAATGACCCCTGGTGCTATGTATTCATACGGTCGCATATCACTCTGCGCAGCGCCTTGGAACGCTTAATATACCATGTTCTTCGTCTGGTCGGTAAAATTGCATGGTGCTTGGTGCTTGGTGGAAATACTGCTCTGGGCATTGTAATGACGATGCTATGCACAGCATATTCCACCTTAACCTTGCTTGCGTCCATGCCTTGGCTGGATGCAAGTAACTTGAAGGTCTGCCTATCGGTGGTCGGTGCTCAGGGCATTGTAATGACGATGCTATGCACGGCATATTACAACATAATTTTGCTTGCATCCATGTCTTGGCTGGACGCAAGCAACTTGAAGGTCTGCCTATCAGTGCTTGGTGCTCGGTGGTATATCGGTGCTTGGTGCTCGGTTGGAAAGTAATGTTTATTAAGTCTATTTACAGTTCTAAACAGCGTTTATACCCTCTTCACCGCTGTATTTAACTCGTCCTCCAGCATATAATGAACATCGTTCCAAGTTGCTAGATCTATATGACTATTGACTTTCCATCCTTTATTCTCTGACTTCGACGAAATGGGCTCCTCTGGAATTAAGTGAGCCGCACCCACAATATTTCCTGCACTAATAACTGCATATGCACCACCGGAAGATGGTTTCACTACCCTGACTAGCTGCGATTCACATTCTGGCATTCCACAATTGGCAGGCTTCGTCACTTCAACATATGCTAGCCAAAAGATAGTCATGCTGCGTGGATGGACGACTCGCAGCTTGAATAGACGATACATACGGTATGGTACGCGTCCTTGTAGTGCCTTTTATGACAGCTCCTGCCCCTCCTTACGTTGCGAAGTTTGAACCCATACCCAGTCATGGCAGGCAGCCCCAGAATACCATCGTTTATCTCCAGTACATCTGAGCTTCTGAATGATGCGCCCATCATGCTTGTTGCGTGATTCTACCTCAAATCCATGGTAAATTGTGGCAGCACTGCTTAAGAGATTATCCGAATCGATATTTACCTGCTTGGCGTGTAAGAAACGACGCATGGCATCGTATAGACCATTTCGGAGGACGTCGTCACTGATTGATTTCAAGAGGCCTTGAAAGTCCTTGACTTTCTCTTTTCCTTTATGCTGCTGCGGAGATATGAACCTCAGTAAATGACGTCTACTAGTATTGGTTGCTTCCGCCGTAACTTCTGTTGTCACTTCTGTGGTCACTTCTGTCGTCGTCTGTAGAGCAGCTAGTTTAAAGTTCCATGCGTCGCGGTTGGCCTTTCTGACAGCGAATGCATCACTCTGAAGGTAGTAGTTGATTATATGAGTATAGTAATCACCCGTCTTGTTGGAGGCATTATATCCATCCTTAATCTGCTTCTGGTGAGAACTTTCTCCGATCTCCATTGACAACTGTTTAAGTGAACCATTCCATTGTATCTGCTCTCGGAAGTGCTGCATGAGAAGTATCTTGGGAAAGTTGAAATCGCTACCCTTTTCAATGTATTCGGCAATTTCTGCATCGATAGTTCCTTTCCAGGTGTCGCGAATGCGCTGTCGAAAGGCCGCCATTTTCGACTTGTTTTCCTCCAACTTGGCATCCTGCTCGGCACACAATTCGATACGTCTCTGTTTGGCCTTTGCTGAAAGTCGTTTCCCAGCCCTGAATTGTAGAAACACATCCTTCGAATCATGAAAGCCACGTAGAGCATTGTCCATGAGGTCTAGTGTTTCGTCATCTGAGAGTCATACTGGCAATAGAAATAGAACTCAATAAGAAAGCGAGAGCACTCAACTGCACGATCACAAACACTGCGCTGAGAGGGGCTTGGGTTCCGCAGAGTAATGCGTACGACACCCACAAGGAATCATGTCATCGTCTTGATTTCTCTTCCGTGCCAACATGAAACCTCCTCTTATGCACATCTGGGGTTCGTCATATCCAGGTATGCAGGCACCGAGAGCCAAATATCATTGAACTTGTCAAGCCGCTTATGCTGCTGGAGAAATTCGTGAAGCCATGTCAGGAGGTGCTTCAACATCCCAATTTGTATCGTGTGGAGTAGACCAGGCTTGGGAAGATTGCTTGGAATACAATCGATATACCATAAGATGTTGAAACCAAGATTGACATTGTGGCGTTTGAGATCAGCGATGCTCGAGGGTGTATTTGAATCTGACAGTATACGATAGATATTATGATCTCGGAGGTTGTATCGCTCATGTCGGCGGCGGGGTAGATTATCCATTTCCTGCAATGGGTATTCGCACCAATAGCATACACCATTCTTGATGTTGTGAAGGTCACGGTGCTTGGGGTAATCGGCTATCCATGCAGCCAGTGTCGAATAACAATGCCTGACGTTGCCATCGCCACAGCAGACATAGAAGGTGCTGGTCTCCGAGTCGGAATTGAGCCAGTCGGAATTGAGTAGGGGTTGCAACACATGCTGCAGTACATTCTGAGTGACCATTAGGTTATGCTCCCTCTGAGCAATTCTTCTTTTAAGGGGGACATCACGCATCTTGACTGGAATGGGCAAAAGGGTGACCAACAACATGCTGTGTATTGTGTGCTTCATCCTTACGGCTGCAGATAGGTTGCCAATCGTCATATATATAGGCCATACTTTCTTGTCACCAGATAAGTTCGTGAGGTGGGTGCCGTCAGACATAAATATCATCGGCACCAGCGTATCACCGACGGGTAGTGTTGTCTACACAATTGTCAGCATTGTAAATTGTATACTAAGAAATAAGTTTACCTGCTTGTCCCACCTCCAGTCTCCAGTATGCATCTCGTTGTGAACACGGTGCCCAGCATCATTGAAGCAACGCTTCGGTGTGTACGTAAGATGTTCCTCGTATGCTGGCTGGCGGAGTAGCCATTTTGCACACTCTATAAGATCACGGTGCCAAAACTCAATTGCATCCGGATGCTGCACATTCCATGCCATCTGCAACGTAGCTTTCTTCCTGGAGTCATGGCCAAGTCCGTCCTCCATCGCATCGATGTTCTGGCGGAGGTTGTAATTCGAATTCAGTGAATCACGTATACACTCTTTAAGGCCGCATTTGCTCTTCAGGAAGTCATCGATGACGTTGGCAGGAAGACCTTTCGATGTGACCAGCTTGGCGTAATTGTACTCCTCCTCACAGTCGAACGGATGGAATAGGTTGTGTAAGCACTGCTCAAATCTGTGCTCAGCATTGTACTCATCGTCGGTCGGAACGTAAGCGACAGGGGCTCCCGCATCGGAATATGAGAAGCTTTTTGTATTTGAGTCAAATTCGGATGGTTCTGGAGAAGGTGACGTGTGCAACGGAGGAAACGCGTCAGGATCGTCAACATGGTCATGGTTTGCATGGAAACCACTGTGCGAATCGTCGACACAACGCTGAGAGTCTTTTCGAACGTGTTCAGGGGACTTGGAGTCTGTCTTCGCCTCAAGAAGTTGGGCGTGATATCGAGGATTGTCGTTGTCGATATGTTTGTAGAGCCACAGGTCAGACTTATAATGTTTCAAGCAAACAGGGCAGAAAAGATTCGGAGTTCGTATGGGAGGCACGGTGCGCATAATGTAGACAATGCTGAGGACTGTATATGCTGTTGGCAGAATGTTATGAGTGTTGCCAAGCAGGGGTAATGGAGCCGCATGGCGTACAAAACTCACAGAGCCGTATATAAAATGCCAAGAACCTGGAATAACTTGTGGACAGAGTTTGTCACAATGTAGCCATGCCCAGAGCCTAATTTGACACTAATCATAATGCAAATATAAGAAATAATCCATGGACTTGTTTCTTTGCTTGCTTGTTTAATGTTTGACCAGGTGGATAATACGAAACGCGAACAAAAACATGTGATATCAATCGTTTTGTGTGCCAAGACACGAGTTCAGAGTTCATGATACCACCGCAAAGAGTCAATTGGTGGTGCCTGGAGAGGCCTATGCACCGCCAGAGATGCCGGTGACACTTCTCTCACTTCATATGGCACATTCCGACTGTTTGTGACACCACACGGCATGATTATGTTGGAACTTGATGTCACTGCCGTATGCTAGGAACTCAAACTGACAGACTTCGACACTTTGACCCAACATTCGTATGACAAGTGTGTCTCACGCTCAAGAAGTGGTTTAAATAACTCTAAGAGTCATATAAAATATGCAGTGCATCTTTCAGGCCGGAAGGGTGGGGCCGATGACTGCTCACACCCAGGAAAGCTCCTTTTCAATTATCATGTTTGATATCACCAACGATTTTTGATATCACCAACGGTTTCAACTGTTCTGCGAACCACTCCACAGGATTCCAACCACCTTGATGGCCCATTCCGCACTCTATATATACTGCTGTACACTCCCTCCATTTCAATTCTTCTCCATCATCTCTATCTACTCCATCTTTACCTATTTAACGTGACAACTCTCATCATCATTTTTAGACACATTAACCCTAACCCTGACCAATCCTGACCGACCACTCATACACATTATATACAGCTCCGAACGTTGCAAGGCTACCCAAAAAGATCCCATCCACCCCCTCCAAAACCAATGGAATTAAGGACACTCTGCACCTCAATGGTTTCGCGAAGCAGTTCATGGCCGAGCATATTCGAGGTCTTATTCGGATGTATGCCATTCACGGTGTCAAAGATGATAGCGCGATTGACTTGATGTATGATATCCTTTTTTTGGACCCAGTCACTACAAGGCACTTTGCACAGTTTCAGGGGATGTGGAAGCATCAGGCATCGACTTAACCACAATACATGGAATGGTGGAGTGGGTTCCGGTCATTTCTTCAAGACTGTTTCGATAAGACTCGGGTGCAGAAGAACCGAAATCACAAAAAAAACCCACCTTTACCTACCGATACTGATACCGACCCTGACTCTGACAACTCCGACAACTGAGTAAACTGCGACAACTCCAAGCGTGGCAAAGGCGATGTCAAGAAACACACCTGGTATCCCGTTACACCGAAGCTGCAGCCACCCTCCCACAAACATGCAACGCCAGCGACAATCATTGCTTCTGCACTCCAGAAGGAACGGAAACCTGATGACATCTCCACCAATGCCCTCCCTACGAGCCCAACGCCTATATACCCCTTCAGGGTTTGTATTGTTGACCCTGAAAGTTACGGTCCCGAAAGCTACGACGGTTGGGACGACATCTTTGTTCACCACAGCGCGAATAAATGGCATTTTACAAGAGTCGAGAAGCTCACCGCAAAGGCCGTACACCGTGCTGTGGATCGCCTATGTTCTGCCAGAGATGTCAGTTGCATTCTTGGATGTCTAGTCATGCCCGGCTAAACCTCTCTGCAGCCGTGGAATGCGACTCAACTCAATGGCAACGACTCTGTGGTGATCTTCTTTTCCGTTACAGCTTACAACCCTCTCATCGTTGTGGCTGTTCTGAAGGCAATTGTTGTTGCGCCTCCAAGAATTGCACGAGCTACTCCACCACCACCACTACCAACACCACCACCACCACCACAACCAGGATCGTCTCCTCCGGAAACACCTGGTGCCTCCGAACCGGCCGAGAGCCCGATACCTGCTCCCAGGTCCATTGCCATAAACCACTCGGCAATGACACAACCGGAGGTGACTGCTACTCACCACGTCGAGTGTGCCTCTCCCCAGGATGTGTCATCGTCTGTGCTGAAGGAGTAAATGAGTGCCAGAGTTGCACGAATGGCGGAGACAGCACAAATTGTTGAGGCGACGTCGCGAGCGGCGGTGGAGTTACAGCAACAGCGGGAGGTGAGGTCGCAAATGGCACAGGTTTTGGTGGAGCAGGAGACAATGTGTGACGTTTCGTCGGTGTTGGTGGGTGTTGATGAGTCTTCGGAGTTGGTGGCAATTGGTATGCACCAAGATGTCAATGCCGGTATGAGCTTCACACAGCTCGAGGCGTCGCGCTTGACTCTACCATGGGGTCAGCAATTTGAGTGATGGTTTTCGGTACGTCCAAGAGTGCTGCAAATGACTGGTATACTGATACACGTATTAGGTTCGCGTTTGGGGGTTGGGTTAGATTGGGTCTTTACATGTCTTCTTTGGGTCGTAGATTGGGTTTTTGCATATCCTCTTTAGATCGGGTGGAGTCGTTTTTGCATTTTACAGAGTTGTTTTCAGTCTCGTTTGGGTTTTCTTGGCATTAATGGTATTTGATTGACTAATCGTACGCAACACTTTCGTGACAAGCTAATACGACATCGGGTGAATCTGCCCCATTATGAGAAAATTATCAGGTGCAATACTCAGGGACGTATCAGTCCTTTTCCACACTGCATTACCCTTCGTCTACATTGGAACTGCACTCGTTTTCCACCTTTGTGACATTCATGCCTCTCTGAAATTTCTGCCTTCTGAAATTACTGACGAGTTCCTGCCTTCTGAAAATGACCCGAACAACAAAGCCACCGCACAAGGTCTATCCTCAATTCCAAAAGCAGCACTGGCCACTCCTGCAGTTGTCTCCCCAATGCCACGTACATCAAACGGTCAGAAAAGGAAACTCACTTTGCAGTCTGACAAGCAGAAGCGAAAGCAGACGAAGGCTACAACCTCACATATCGAAGGTTAGATTTCGACTACCCAGGTCTCCTCAGTATCTACACCAATTGTATCCACACCTAATCCACCCCTGACACAGTCTCCGCCCCCGCCAAATCAAGCCTCCATTTCGATGTCGCCAGCACCCAGTGTCATTTCCAACATCGCTATTCATTCAGCGACGAATCTTAGTCACCTCCGGAGTCCACACCCATCATCATCGGCTTCACAACTCATCACATCGTCTCTGCCGAGGACAGCATCGAGTCTGTCTTTCAGCAGTAAACGATACGGCAGTCGAAGTCTCCTTGCACCAGGTGACCTTCGAGTTACTGCTGTACTGGACACAATAGGTCGCATGATGGAGAAGCAACTCCCGAGCGAGACACCATTTCCAACTGAAGCTGAGTTTCTGCTGGTAGCTTATACAATTCCGAGAGTGGTAGATACCGACTAACATTGTTTCCAACACAAAGTCAGTAGAGCATTGCTGGCCGAAGGCATGCAGGCAGGAAGGAGTCAATATTAGCTTCCAGGAACGTCAGAAGGAGTGTCTCAAGATAGTTAGGTATCTTTCAGAATTGCATTCGCACTGACTAACCGGCTGTATGTCAGATCAGAAACAGTTGCAATGCAGTCAGATTGCACATGATCAAGAAGGCCCGTGAGTGTGTAGGGAGACTATACAACTTGTACCGTTTCGAAGATGATGAGCGCCGCATACATATTGACCGAATTCTTTCAGATTTTACATTCATTGTACGCCAATGCGATCGTACGAACGAACATGATGTGAGTTGAACCTGATGGGAGTTCTGTCTGCAATCTGTGGTGTCGCTAACACTACCAGGAACGAGCTAGCTACTTTCTTGCTGAGGAGATTCCACGATTTGTATATATACATTTCTTCCAATGAAATCGCAAACGGGGCAGGCATTCAGAGGGCTTCCATGAATGGATTCGGGAACAGACACCCCCGGCACTGATTGTGTTAACATGTACGGCATTGCATCACGTACTGACAGAGTGGCAAAGAAATGCAGGTTTAGCTCCAACAAAGTTTGGAATCGATGACCTCGAACTTGAAATCCGGCGCAACAGGCCCGAGTGGGAGTACTACTTCAATCGAGATAATTACGGCAGTAAGTATGCCCTTCACAATGTATGCGATTGCTCTAACAATTCGCAGAGACTTACACTGATCTCATGAATATTTGGAACGATCTCCCATCTCCATTGAGACAGAAGGTAATCAAGTCCATAAGGGTGGCTCTCAACAACCTCATTCTTCATGAGAAAGGAGCCAATAACATGCCACCCGTTACCAAGCCTTGTCGAGTGGTAATAAACAAGGCTGCGATGGAAGCCCTTATGATGGAGTCGGACATTGAGACTCCGGAAATTTCTGCGATCCGGATCCCCATTGCTAAAGATTTATCTTTTGATGCTGAGGATGGGATTGATGATGGCGACCATGATATCGACAACGAGCATGATAACATTAACAGTGCCAGGAGTCGTGCTCAGCAACATCGTGGTCTCCAGCTAGATGATGATATGGTCGAGAATGAGGAGGATGAGGATGAGGAAGAGGATGAGAATGGGAACGAGTACAAAGACGTAGAGTCGGAGTCGGTGGATGACTGCGAAGGAGAGACTAGTTTAGAGGATGTGCTTCAAGCGCACTGCGATGTGTAGCATGGCGTTTGGAACGAGGAGAGAGTAGTTTGGAGGATGTGCTTCAAGCGGGCGGCGACATAGAGCATGGCGTTTGAAACGAGCAGAGAGGATGTGCTTCAGGCTGACTGCGACGTGTCGGGAAACTGTATATATTAGAGCTTAATATCAAACATCGTCAACAGTAACGTCACTGCACTGCATCCGTCGCCCGAGATGCCAGTGCAATTCAGGGCATGGTATAAACGTCGCATGCTGTGAACATTGCGTTATGTCAAGGTGTACATTACACTGATGCGTCACATATGTAGTGTTGTGGATCAAAAGGTGAGCACACTGCCTGGCTGCGACAGTAAGAATTATGTGCACTGTATAGCTGCGACAGTAAGGAATGCTGCGTCAGGAGGTGCAAGCCCAACGCTATGGGTTGTGTATACGCACGTGCAGTATCACTTCACGACGAGGCTCAAAAGGTTTCGTCTAAAGTGTCTGATGAACGCTAAACGTTCCGGCGTTCGGAGCGCGACTTGGTAGTTTTCCCGACGTGGTACAAATATGATGTTTCTCAGGGATAAAGTATTGCTGTGCAAGCCGGTATCAGATTTAAACTGCAGGTGATAGCAAAACCAAACTACAACATGCTGGGTGACTAGATGAATAAGGCAATGTGACTGTTCTCCATGATGCTGAATGATTCATATGGCTGAACAAATATCAACAAGCATGGTACAGTTGTACTTCATGTCACATTTTGTAGTTTGACACAAGGTATCAGTTCTTACACCATCAATATTCAAAAGGCTTTGTATGAGTAGGTCATACAGATTACTAAACCATAGACTTCTTAGGTGCTCAGAGTTTAATTCGGCCAATGGAGAACCTTTGGTAAAGATATCCAAGAAGAAAGAATACCTTGTCAATCTGAAATAGACTACAAAGGAACAGCAATCAGTATAGTAACCTGTTCCCCAATATAGGTGTGAAGATGTAGGAGGTGCATACTGGGTGGACGAGTAAAGGTTGATCCATTTCTCTTTGATCTTGAGAGATACATAGTGATAAATCACAAAGGTAGGTGTCTTGGAAGTTGGTCTGATATCGATGTTGTGAAGATCTCTCATATTGTATGATCGCTAGGGAGATACACGGGGGGGTTAAGGGTGTGGTGCTTGAATTGAAGTGCGCCTTCGTGCCTTCCGCAAATTCATTTTATGTAACTTTATAGCAAAAGTGTTACACCTCACAAAGCTGTACATCACCAAAGGATATCGGAGCGGGGTCACCTACGATCACTCGATGATAGCCGCATCGGGATAGTACAAGCGTCATCCCTGGACGTCATCGAAACTACACAAGATATCACTCGCACCCAACGAAATCAGATGAGCTGTCATGCAGTCAACCACACCACTGATAAGGAGTTAAAGGTGGTGAGTAGGACGATGCACTGCCAGCTCATGCCATCGATAATGCGAAGGCAGCTGAGAGGCTGTATATACGAAAGCACCTGCGTTTGCAGCTTAGCTGACGAAGCCTCTTATGTCCCTCACGATCGAAAGGGTACCATTCGCCTGGAAGCAAAGAGATCGAAAGGATTCGATAGGTCCAGACCACAGAAGCCTGAAGGACTGATGTCAGTAGGAGTTCTATTCGTCTGAGTTAGAGATCTGAGCGGAATGATGCGGAAGGTCCGAAAGAGGGCTGAAGGGTAGGAAGTGCATTGGAGCGAAGGGAAGGATAGGTAGAGGAGCTCATGAGAAAAGCGTAGATAGAAGTAATTGTTAGAGCGAGAGGATAGAGGTATAAAGACCTCTAGAATCTTCGAGGGTAGAAGAAAAAGCTTCTTGACGAGAAGAACAAGCCTTAACAATACACGCATTGGAAAGCCAAACATTTTTGTCTTGAACCTTTATCTTTAGTGACTTTCACATCCTGAGCGAATCTTCATAACTTCCATCGCAAGCAAGTCCTGAAAGCAGTAGGGATACTACTTGTACTGGTAATCCTGGAGTGACGCTCCTGGTGTTACAAAAAGTGATTTGAACTTGCTAACCAGTTTTATACTCTTTATTCTTTAACATTGTCACAAATAATGTACCCTCAGCGAAGCTAAAAATTGTTTAGAAGGCAAAGATCTATCACCTATCAACTTTTTATATTTAGTATAAAACAATGTGAAGTTGAATATATTATTTGGAGTTGTAGTTAAAGAAGCTAAGGCTGAGGTTAAGACAAACATTATACTTGTTTTCTGTATGACAAATGCTAAAGAGGAATTTATCTCCATGCTGATAGAAGAGCTGGCAAAATATTTACCTGCTATTCTTGCACATAATCTGCATGAAGTAGATCATACATCATTTAGATGGTCTCCACTAGATGAGGTTCCAATCTGATATTTTCCTAGCCAAGTCCAATATCTTCAATATAGAATACCATACTATGTTTGCAACTTTGTTCATATGTTCTCAGTGTATATAAAGATCGAGTTGTACAAGTGTATCAAAATGAAATTCCAAATCCAGAATTTCCATAACTCCTTAATATTTATTACTATCCTAAATATCAGCAGAACTAGCCTTCATTTGACCATACGTATTGGCGAAGGCCTACCGACCTGTGAGGGAAAACCATACCAGCAAAAACGTTTTTCGAAAATAAGTCAACAACCACAACAGGTATCGACAAACGGACACTGCGAATCGATTCCTTACCCCTGATTACCCCCCCTACGATAGGGCATCTCTTTCACAGGACCTCTATTGTTGTTGGGTGGAAAACTGGGCCCCCAACCCCTCTTTTTCCCCCCCCTGCAAAAGAGCCCCCACCGATAATTCAACAA